>CM059601.1:84817500-84955000 GCA_030412105.1 Cyclura pinguis
GTCAGAAAGAGCAAGGAAGGGGATGCTGGAATGCTTTCTGAAGATTCTTGTAAATGTGTACACAGTGTAACTCAAGATTAAATTGCCTCCTTGATGGAAGAAAACAATTGGTGTGGGTGAGTTTTTCCTGGCTACAGTGCATTGCTGCTAAGGTATCCTCTGCTGCTGGGCACGCTTCCAAAGCTGTAGGAGCAATCTCTGCTATATTTTGGGTGTGACAATAATTAGGAAGAATTCCATATTATAGGACAATGTCCCTTGATACCATACCAAATTTTGCTTAAGGGTATTAGACATAAGTATACTTACAGGTATTTAATACATCTTACATTTCCTAAAGATCTGCAATCATCTATATCATAAGCACATTTTTACTAACCTGTTTGTGCGTATGTTAGGAATCACGTAGATAACAATTTTGCAGTGCTGCAAGACACATGCCCAATAGTTTATTTCATATAAACACTCCGGCACTGCACACACCCTATATGCAAAGCAGCCTACCATAGTAATAACAGACCCCTTCCATCCTGGAGGTTTTGTAGGGATTACTCATACACTAAGACCAGCACAAGTGTTGGTGACAACAAGATCCCCCTGTGGTAGAACCGAAATTCAGAGTTCTCTGTGGCTTACTTCACATTGAATTGGTAAAAACATATGACTGCAGAGTGGGCCGATGTGATTGAAGTTTACTCCAGACAAAACCAAAATCATCCCCACAGGAAATTAGATGTCAATGAGAAAAAAATTCTAACTAGTCTTTCTCTTGAACATGCTAATATGTTTTATATAAGTATGGATGTTTTTTGTTTGCAGGAACATTCATTCTTGTCAACCACAAACTGCAATCTACAGAGCTTGGAAAGTTATATTTTAAAAATAATTTGTTTCATTTACACATTATAGTAATTTATAGTAATTTTAAAAGTAATTTGCTGCAATTACTCATCACCTCAAAAATAATCTCGGATTTTAACTGATTGAGACACTAGCATCACAACTATCTATATTGCATTGCTTGTTTTTTTTTTGTTTTTTTTTTTGAGGAAAAGACCTGTAGGATCAATTTGAACAATGTAACAAATTCCTGTCAAAAGGCATAAAGTGCCTTCATTATGATGTATTATATTACTTTGGAAATATAACTTCATTTCCCAGAACATAATTTATTACAGGTAACTATGGGGTACTTGGAACGCATTTCTTCCATTCTGCATCTGAAGTGTTACTGGTTGCCATGTGGGCCAGAACTAGGCCTAAGTGATGCTTTCATAATGATCAAAGACAAAATAATATTTGTTCATTCCCCAATCAGTTCAGATTATCCCAAATGCCTATCCCAGAGGTTGGGGATTACTGTCTCCTAAGATAAAATCTAATTATGTAGCGTCATCTGAAAGAGACATTTCTCATGGATGCATCAGGCTGGAGAAAAGAAGACTAGAAACACAAAAAGCAAGTTGTATATTTAAGTTTTTGCATTAACTTTTATGACCTTTTTGGACCTGTGGAAATCATACAATTGTCAGCAAATCTTTATGCAACAACAGTGGGTGCACCTTATGTGGACTTTTTTTTTTAAAAAAAGAAGCACAGCAGTTTTCATGCTGTCCTCACTGGAACTGATGCTTTTTGCAGATCTGCTGAAACAGTACAAAGAGAAATTGCTCTCTCTCGATTTTTCCTTCAGCCTGAAACATCTGGTAAATGGGTACAAGCCCTTCCCCTCGAGTATATATGTTTAAATTTGTGGTTCCTTTGACTGCACTTCTTAGTTGTGCGAAATGTGATGCATCAGGCACCAGTGATATGTATAGTTGCAACATTTTAGTGGCTGCATACTGAAATGATAAGACTTCCAAACTGTTGTGCTATGATTTAGTTTCATTGTCTCATGTAGGTCTATGGTTCCCAGATCTCAAGGCCCCGGCCCTGAATCTCTGTCTTGTATATTGCTTCTTCAAGAGGCAAGCCCAGAAGGCTTCAATTGACCTTGTGGGAAAAACAAAAGAGAATGTTTTCAGTTTGTGCACAGGAGCTGATGGAAGCTGGTGGGGCCTATATCACTTCCTCGGGGAACAGGAGAATCCTGAGCCAATATTGGTTGTAATAGCAACTGAAAAAAACATGTTCACTTAAGTAGTTGTGCTTCTCTGAGTTAGATATTGTCTTGTGGTCCAGGAATTTTTAATAAACTGCTGTTAGTGAAGACATTTCTCTGTATGGTGCTGTTTCCCATATTCAAAACTATGCATCTTTGTTTGACTCTCTGCCCCACTCTTTTTGGCTGGTTTGGAAGTGTAACCATATCTGATTTGGGTTACCTACTACTTGTTTACTTGGTAAACCCAGTTCCCAAGATTCTGTAACTCTTCTTCATGGTCGCCAACTAAATACTGTATGCACAATTCCACCTCTTTGACTGTCCAAAAGACAGTGAAAAGACATCAACAGGAATCTGGACCAAATCTCCAAGTTGCCTATGAAATTTTGCTAAGGCCCAGGTTCATTTTGGAGCAATGTGGAGGGCCTTTGCTTCTCTTGGGACAATTTTGGATCTGTCTGAATCTGCTAAATTTGGCTCATGTTTCATCTGAATCCAATGCATATCTCTGTTCCAAAACTCCTTTTGAGCCTGCCAGTGCTTCTTTTCACTACCTATGAAACCATCCAGTAAATATTTTTATGTTGCATCACCTTTGTACAGTTCCTATCAGGAGAGAAAGTGAGAACCTTCACATATTCCCTATGCCATTTCTCTCTTTAGTGGGCATTAGCAGATGTACTTTCAGAAGACTGCATGAGCATAAATGGGCTTTTAGACTGACAAGTGCATGAACCCAGGCCCCTCCTGGTGAATTCACTTGTGTTACCAACTTTCCCTCCAAGTGTCTTACTGCCACGCTGCTCTATATAGTGCCTGTTTTATAGCTAGGATAATTCCAGAGCTGAATTTCCTCAGATTTCTTTCTCTTTTCCTCTCTCAAAAGGACTGACCAATAGATTTTCTTTTTCTTTTTGTCCACTAAAATATAGTTTTAAGTGCTACTGAGCTGGAGTTGTTACCTGGATTCATTTGGTGGCATCAAGAGAATCATGCTAACTAAATCATCTTTTTAAATAATAGGAGATGTTTTTATTAAGAGGATTTGTGTTTTCATTTTCTTCCTGAATTTCTAAATCTGTCATGACCATTCTTCCCATGTTTCACCAATGAAAATTGGGGCACGTCAGTTCCTGAGTAAATGCATCAAGAGGTGGAGGCCAAAAGCCCCATGTAGCCTAGTGGCTCATGGTTCAATACAAATTCAGATGTGCCTCAAGGATGCAGTGGGAACGAAGGGCTTTTCCGCACTATACTGTTATAGTGCTATTATTCAACTTTCAATGTCCTATGGAATCTTAGGATTTATAGTTTTGGGAGGTGTATTTAGAATTCTCAGCCAGAGAGCTCTTTGGCCTCAGTAAACTACAAACCCCAGAATTCCATAGGATATTGAAAGTGGAATGATAGCACTATAACAGTGTAATGTGGAAATGGGATAATTGTGCTTGAACTAACAGTGCAAATGGCTTCAGGTACCAACAGCAATGATGCAGGTGATCCTACTTAAAATCAAACACATACCCATACTGTATCTCTATAATTTAAAGAGTATTTTCCATGCCAGTTGCTTCTTAGAAGCTAGTGATCAGAGCATGATAGTAATGGACACCCTGTATGGGCTGTTTTCTGAGCCTCAGACACTGCCTTTCTACAAAGACAGCCTGTTTGGGGAATGTATTTATCACATGTAGCCCAAGGCCTTCTTCCAAGTGCTCCAAGGATGGAATGTTTTAATTCCTCACAATAAGCCTGTTAGGTTAGGCTGAGAAGTAATCTCTGCTTAGATGTTTCCCTGAACATGTGAGGTCTATAAGTAGGTAGAGACATAAGGCCAAACATCATCACCACTACCTCCCTGTGCCTACCCATTTAATCCCTGACCTTGCTGTGTTAAATGGCAAAGTGAGAATGTACATTCTCATTCTTGCTTTCAAGTTGACTCTGACTTTTGGTGACTTGTCATAGGGTTTTCTCAGTGAGATTTATTTAGAGGAGGTTTGGCATTTGCTGTCCTCTGAATCTGAGTGAGTGCAACTTGGCCAAAGCCACCCAGTGGATTCATGGCTGAATGGGAGTTTGGATCCTGGTCTCCTGGAGTCCTGGTCCAACACTCAAGCCACTAGTACACCACACTGGGTCAATGTACATTTTACTCACATTCATTTGAACACTAATAGTCCACTCCACAAATATTAATACAACACTCCAGCAGCTGAGGACTCTGATAAAATAGGGAATCTGACTGGATTCCCTTTGAGATTTCTACTCAAATTAATGTCAGCATGATTCATGCACTCCTTAAGACTTTTCTGATCTACACTAGGAGATTGAAGTAGGCACTGATGGGGTCTTCTCTATAGGCATATGAATGAAACATGATCAAACCTTGGCAAAGTTGCCTTTTTGGACTACAACTCTCAGAATTCCCAGGCAGCATAACCACTTACTAAGAGTTTTAATAAAAAGTATTTTTCCCAGGGTTCTGATCTGGAATAAACCCAAAAGGTAACATGAAATGGAACACTCTTTCCACTTCAGATTATGAAGAAAGACCCACTTGTTGATACAACTTCCTCGTCCTTATTCATGGGTTCAGTAGATTAATTGTGTGCAGTACCAAGCAGGCAATCTGTGAATCCAGTCATCTTTCACCTACCATATCATCTTGATGTGCATCAAGTTCTTCAGAGGAGTCCCTTGTCCGAGTACCATCAGTGGGAGAAATATATCATGTGTTTACAAAGCAAAGGGTGTTGTCTGTTGTCTTTGGAATACCTGCCCAAAAGACAAATGATGGGCACAAATCGTTTCTTCTATTCAGGGACAAATTAATTTTTTTCTTTTTGCCCAGGTATTTTAAATTTTAAAATGAAATTCGGAGGTTGCCCCTTTTCTACACCTTTGTTGTTTCAGTTTGTTGATAGTTGTAGTTGTAGTGATAGTTTTCTGTTGATCTGCTGACTGAAGACTGTCAACAGGACTAAAGTGAATTGCTTACATCCATCCTAGAAACTTCAGAATTGTGCATAGATGAAGCACACAGTCTGTCCTTCACAATGCTCTATCATATTAGAGCAGCATATTTAGGATTTATTTAATCCTTTTTTAAAAGCTCCTTCCTAAGTGACCCTCACAATATCTTGTGGTAATGAATCTAGGAAAGGTCTGTGTGCTGAGTAAAGAGGTAGTTCTACTTATCTGTCTCAAACCCATAGTCAGCCAAAGGACTTCAAATTCTAGCATGCACACACACATGCACACACGCAGATTCTTCAATAATCACTGTCTCCGCATAATTTTATAAAACTTAAACTTGTTCATCTTTATCACTCCTTTTTTTTTCTAAATTGAAAGCCTCAGCCTCTTTAACCTTTTCTCATGGGAAAGATGCTTCAGCCCCTTAATCTGTTCAAACGATTAGGATATAAAGCACTGCGTGTGCACTCTTCTCACTGCATGTGTGAGAGAAAGGAAGCGTCAGATACTGAAATACAACACAAGCATCTGGGAAAGGCATTTCCTGAGCTGAGCCAATTGACTGATGAAGTGATTAATTATTACAAAAGAGAGCAGTTAGGTGAATCTGCCATGTTGAAATGTTCTGCTCTTCTGGAGAATGGCTCCATGATGCCGTAATCTCGGCGAGTTCAGATGTCTAATCACTGCATACAACTGTTATTCCAATAATGTAAGTGGTATTATCCTTGATTTACACTGGTGTAATTTTGAGAGTAGTCAGACAATGAACATCTAATGATATGTGCGAATAGTGTTAGCCACCATTGCTCCTGTCATCATTATCAATCATTTTTGTATTGCAAAGCACAATAAGAAAATAACAAGCACAAGGGAGTGATTGGCTTGGAATCCTCCTCTATACTTCTGTGGCTTTTTCACAGACCAAAGAAGTGTGCTGTACATCTTCTGTAGTGAAACATATAATCAAGACTAGGCCAGTCCACTATAAATATAGAAGAAGCTTTCATCTAAAATTCAAATTCCTGTTCATTTGGTAAGATTTTTGTGAGATTACTGGGATCTCTGTCCACTAAATATGTAGTCTGTTAATCACTTGTAAAATGAACATTCTGATACCTTTATCATTTTTTTCTAAAGTATATTTTTATATGTCCACGTGCAATGTTGGAGCTTTGAGGTCCTGTTCATAGGGGACAACATTTAACCCTGAAGATACTTATTATGAATTTCTAGGGACTTGCTTCTTCTAAATACATGTATGATTGCATTATATATGACCAAACCAAATGAGCAAATGCCAATGACATAATCATTTTCAGTTGTCTCTTGCTGACCCCTCACTAAATGTTGTCTCACCTATGTAGAAGATGGTCATGGGCAAGCCCTCCCATAATAGTGGTGAGACGACCTGGAGGAAAAATTCACCAGAGTAGCAAGGCATGAGAATGATGAGTTAAATGTAGTTATGCTTATTCTTAGCATGCAAAGCAATAATTCTTTAATCATGCGTAAAGTGAGAGTCCACTCCCAATGAGAGTATTAGAGCACTTGCAGCTCCTTACAAGTAATACGTTCATGAGATGTGCACATACAAGAAGGCATACCTTAGTTGGCTGAGACAGATGCACGTGTCTTGGAACAAAGGAAATATGAGCATCCTTTGAATATACCTCATTCCTGCTCATCATGTAATTCCCCAGTGTAGATGATGGTTGTGGTTTCCTCCTTTTTTTCTCCTTTCCATCCCACTTACAGTAGCTCCTCCACATTGAGCTCCTTCTTGTTTCCCTATAACATTGTCAGCTGTGTTTCCTGTTATTCATTACTACTGCCAATGCTCCCAAGAATATCTGGGATTCCAACGTGTTCCAGCTGCATTCCAGCATTTTGTTTAGAAGCCTATCAGGACATGAATAATTTGCATCCCTAGGCATATTCTGTCCCAACCAGGGGGCTTCTGCCAAGGCAACTCCCCTAACCAATTCAGTTACCGGCTGTGGTAAGCAAGGGGAGAAGGCATTATATCTCCGATAAACTGCCTATACCCTCCCCTGCTGAAACTCTACTTCCTGCAACCCTAGAGCTCACTTACTTTTCTTTCTCTTTCGAGCACTAGCCTAGCATTCAAAGAATATAGCAATAGAATGTTTAGTACTCGCTACAAATTGCACAGATTTTTAAACTTGAAATAATCCGTTGCTAGTCCTAACTAGAAGAAATCCTCTGATCAAAGGGATTTATATAAGTAATGATTTATGATTCAGCAATTGATTCAATAGGTCTACTCTAATTTAAACAAGCAATTGGATTTAGGCCTTTATCTCTGTCTATCAGTGAATACCCATGTATCCATTAGTAACAGGTGTTGCTGAGCTATTTTTTGGGGATGATAGGAGTTTCAGCCCCACGGAAACGCAGCAGAAAAAACCAGAGTTCAGCGAGCCAGCAGAAGCAGCCTTGTTCCCCAGTAAGGATACTCACACACAGAGGAGTTTCTTCCAAAACAAGAGGCACTTTATCTTGCAGCAAAGTTCTGTTATATACAAAACATAGGACAGACGGACAAAAGCTTGTGCCAGGCACCAGGTTTGGTCAACAGACAAATACGTACTGGCGTTGCTTTGTTATATACATATCTACAACCAATCAGGTAGAGGTTTGCACACCTCCCTCTACCATCTGCACACGACCCCAGTTTCTTATGCAACCTTGCAATTACCCACAGCTGGGGCATGATGCAACATCTTTGCAGTGGGCTGATCATTTTCCCAGGGTTCCCTGCCTGGAATCCCTGACAATCCCCTCCAAAATGGTCAGGCCACTGTGTAGGACATTGTCACCATCCATACATGTCATACAATACATGTTACATAATACATACAGTACATACATTCAAGGGTACAACTCATCTTCCACCTTACACCCTGGTGGCAAGGCCCAGTTTACCTGCCAACTTCTCATGGCCTACTACTGGAAGGGCCTTTGTGAGCAAATCCGCAATATTGTGTTCAGATGGACAATACCGCAAACACAAAATCCCATCCTGGATCATTTGCCTTACATTTTGGTACCGTACCCCAATGTATTTAGTTCTACACTTTAAGTTTTCTGCCTCAGCCATTGCTATGCAAGCTTGTGAATCTTCATGTATTTCCAGAGGTATGCTGCAAGGCTCTTGTATGTCTGTCAGCATTTGTCTTAACCACTGTACTTCGCTAGCCATTTCTGACAATGCTGCAAATTCAGCCTTTGTTGTGCTTAGCGCCACACAACTCTGTTTTCTTGATCTCCGTACTATGGGACTCTCCGCATACCTGGCTGCCAACACAGTCACTGACTTCCTGTCTGCTGGGTCAGCAGCAAAAGAGCTATCGACATAGTATTCCAGTGTATTTTGGCTTCCCACCATTCTCAGACACAGATCTCTTGTCACTTTGAGATATCTGATGACTTGTTTTACAGCCACCCAATCTATCTGTCTGGGTTTGGAAGCTCTCCTGCTTAACAATCCAACAGCAAAACTGATGTCTGGTCTCGTGTTGTTGGCAATGAATAACAGGCTTCCAATGACAGAATGGTATAGCTGAGGGTTCGTGAACAGCTCACTTGCTTCCAAATTTGCGAAGTCTGTTGTCATGGGAGTTCTGACTGTCTTTGCATTACACAGACCACATTTAGCAACAAGACTGTCGATCTTTTTCTTTTGGCTCAGAAAAATCTCACCATCACTGGTTCTCTCCACTTCAACACCTAAATAACACTTCAGACTGCCTAGATCTTTTAGCCTGACTCGTTTCTCTAATTCCATCTGCACGCGCTTTACATCACTGGCACTTCTGGCTGCAGCACAAAGGTCATCAACATATATCACTATTATGACACAGTTGTCACCTGCCCCCTTGGTATATACGCATGCATCCGCGATGCTCCTCGTATACCCAAGTGCCACCAATTGCTGATCAGTGCATTTGTTCCAACAATGAGCGCTTTGGCGAAGACCAGAGAGAGCTTTGCGCAACAGGTATACTTTGTTGTCTTCTGCGCCATCATACCCTGGTGGTTGCTCCATGTAGACTGTTTCTTCTAGATCAGCGTTCAGGTAAGCTGTCTCAAAATCAAAATGTTGAACAACCATCTTCCTCTTGGCAGCAACAGCTAATACCATCCTCAGACTTTCTGGTTTGGCTGTGGGAGAAAAAGTCCTGTCAAAGTTGGTGAACCTTTCCTGGGAGAAACCCTTTGCAACCAGGCGTGCCTTATACTTCTGTGTACCATCAGGCATGTCCTTTAATTTAAACACCCACCTGCAACTGACTACCTTCTGGTCTTTGGGACTGTCTACCACCTGGAAGACCTTTCTTTCGACAAGTGACTGGAACTCAGAGTCCATGGCAGTGTTCCACTTTTTCTGTTCTTCCTTGGGATACTCTAACAGTTCCTGATAACTTTCAGGCTCACTAGCCACAACACTGAACAGCTTGGCTCCTTGAACAACAAATCTGACAGGGGCTTTTCTTACCCTCTTGGATCTCCTAGGAATGAGCACCTTAGTTCTTCCTGACTCAGTTTCGCTAGTACTACTGCTGCTCTCAGTGTGAGGCTTTTCTTTGAGAGCAGTCCCAGGTTTGAAGCTAGGTGGTGGTGAGGAGTCGTGTGAAGTTCCAGGTTTTTCTTCCTTTTCATCATCAGACATCACTGCCCCTCCATTTTCAGGAATTTTGGGAACACTTTTCACACTTTTACCCAGGGGAATCAAAACCTCTTGGTTACAGTGCAGTCTATCCCATCCAGAATGGATTTCAAAGTTTGCACTCCTAGAATACACTATTTTGCCAGCATGGTGTAAAAATCTATATTTGTTACCTTCATATCCCACAAAGTGTAACCGTCTAGATTTCTCCTCTCCAGACTTTCTGAAACTTGGGGGAACATACACACTAGCAAATTGACCCCAAACACGTAGATGCTGCAGGTTTGGCGCTCTACCATACAATAGGTAATATGGAGTTTGCTTCACACTTGAATTCCACATGCTGTTTAAGTGGTAGTTTGCTGTCACTGTTGCTTCTCCCCAAAGTCCTGCTGGGGCTTGGGCGTTCTCCATCATACAGTCCTTCATTTGTTTTAACAGCCCAATTCTTCTTTCTGCAAGACCATCCTCCCCAGGAGATGTGGGGTTGGTGGTTTTATGCCTTATGCCTTTCTTACACATCCAGGCTTGCAGGCTATTAGACAGGAATTCTCCCCCTCGATCTGACACAAGACTGGCCACTTTATAAGGAAATTCCCTCTCAACAGCATTCACCCACTCTTGGAACTTTTCAGCTGCTTGACTTTTCTCTTTCAGTAGATAGACATAGGAGTACCTGGTGTGTCTGTCTACAATTACCAGGACATACCTATTTTGCCCTTCAGTTGGCTTGAATGGCCCAGCCAAATCTGCATGTACAACCTCAAAAGGCCGTTGGGTGACACACTTGCTTTTCTTGGCAATGGGGTAAGCCTTTACCTTAACCTTTTTGCATACAGAGCACTCTAGGAACTTAGGACAATTTCTGACCTGTAACCCAGGGCATACCTTTGCCAACTCTTGCAAACCTTTGGAGCTGACATGTCCCATCACTCTGTGGAGATAATGTACACACTTTTCATGTAGAGGTTTGTTACACAAAGGGTTAACGTTTGCCACTTTTCCTTTGGGCAATGTGTGGTACAACTCCTGCTTTTTCACCCCTTTTGCACAAAAAACACCATTTGCAGTAATTATACATTTCTCCCCTTCAAACACAACTTTGTAACCCTCACTGGCCAGTTGGGAGACACTCAAAATACAGTTCTGCAAATTTGTCACGCACAATACATTATTAAATGATTTCCCAAAACATGGCACATGTGCAGTACCCATCTTCTGCACCTTGCTGGGTGCCCCATCTGCAAGGGAAATTGCTGTTATATTTGCATTTGTAACATTACTCAACAGCTTTAAATTGTTCACCATGTGGTGAGTTGCACCACTGTCTAGCAACCACACACCACTCTCAGACTGTTCTTTTGCCACAAACACATGGCCTTCAGCCTGTGACGACACGCCCCTCTGCTTCTGGGCTGTCTTCTTCCCTCTGCTCGGCACTGGCATTCTGCAGTCCTTCTGGAGATGGCCGACTCTCTTACATCTGTAGCAGCATCTGGCAAAGCTGCACACGCCTTCTTCCTCCTGGTGACTGGCTGTTCTCCCCTCCGACTGCAGTCTGGAATTGAACTGCTTACGTTGGACTTCCGCCAAAATCCTCCCGGCTACTAAGTCTACAGTCCGCTCTTCCTCATGCACACCCTGGAGGCTGTACATCAAAAAGTCCCACTCTTTAGTGAGGCTTCCCAGCAGAATAAAACTTTTCTGCATTTCTGGGATATTTACCCGTCTGTTGGCTGCCTCTTGAAATAACTGTTTCATCAGCATGAGGTGCTCTCTTACACAGCTTCCGGGACATAACTTTGTGTTATACAGTCTTTTCATCCATAGCATTTTGAACAAACACAAGGAATTGATGCACACACTTCAGAGCCTCCCAGAGCTGATATGCTGTGTCCGCAGCAGCAGTGTGAATCAACTGGGAAGGATTTAAAATAAGCAAAATAACTGCATTGGCTTTTTCGTCAGCAACCCTGAACGCTGCTATTTGAGCAGCAGTTGCTCCTTCTGGGGGCTGTCCCTCATTTTCCAAAACGTGCCACAAGTTTTCCTTCGTCAAAGCGGCTCTCACATAAATTTGCCAGCTTTGATAATTAGCGTCGGTCGACTTTTCAAAACGCAGATAACCTCCGTCAGCCATGCTGCTGCCTTTGTAAGGAAAATTCAACAAACAAAGCAGCTGGCTGCAGTGACCTTGATGAGCTCCAGACTGAAGATTAACTGTCTCTCTGCTAAAACACAGACTCCCGAAGCACCGGAGAGCCAGGCAAACAGTCTAAAACAGTCCCAGTATCCAGGGGAAAAACAACTACAGGTGCACTGTGGATGCTGTGCACTCTGGGCCTGGGCCCATAACCACTGTTGGGGATGATAGGAGTTTCAGCCCCACGGAAACGCAGCAGAAAAAACAAGAGTTCAGCGAGCCAACAGCAGCAGCCTTGTTCCCCAGTAAGGATACTCACACACGGAGGAGTTTCTTCCAAAACAGGAGGCACTTTATCTTGCAGCAAAGTTCTGTTATATACAAAACATAGGACAGACGGACAAAAGCTTGTGCCAGGCACCAGGTTTGGTCAACAGACAAATACATACTGGCATTGCTTTGTTATATACATATCTACAACCAATCAGGTAGAGGTTTGCACACCTCCCTCTACCATCTGCACACGACCCCAGTTTCTTATGCAACCTTGTAATTACCCACAGCTGAGGCATGATGCAACATCTTTGCAGTGGGCTGATCATTTTCCCAGGGTTCCCTGCCTGGAATCCCTGACACTATTTCTAACTGGCTGTTATACCTTTAAAGAGAAAATGGGGGGAAAAAACTTTATTTTTCTATATAACATGGAGGCATATATGGTAATAATTCTATGTTTACAGACTTCTTTCGCATGATTTTTCTCAAGGAAGAGATCAGTAAATCTTTAGTTCTCAAATGACAAATGGTGAAGGTATTTTTTTTTAAAATAAAAAGTACAAAACAAATGCCACCTCAGCCTGTTCCGTTTCACCTAAGTTTTTTGAAGTGACTGTGTTCCCTTAGAGATTCCATATAAAATATAATATAAAATATCACTCACTTCCCAATATTATTCATAGAATTCCTATTACAGAACATTGAGAAGCCAGATTACAAGCGTACAGGAATATTTTATGATCAGTTTGAAAATGTGGTTACTGCTGCTATAAATTAAGAAGTAAAATTACTCCCTTATTGAGTATTGATATACAATGTATGGCAGGAAAAGTCCTTTGACATATGCTGCACAATGAATATGGAAGAGTTCCAGAAGTATTGGGTTTTGTAAAGTTGACTGCTGACAAAGAGCTGAAGACAGGATCAGGTTGTGAGATGTTAAGGGGTGAATATCCAGGAGGCTTTTCTTGGAGATAAATACATTCAGTCTCTTCAAAATGTGCTCATCCTGAACAAATAATAGGCAGATCCTGGATTGTCCAAATGTGTGTTTTCTTTCTCTTTTTGGCACAACCACCAATGTTTCACAGATGAAAACTGGAAACAGGAGACCAAGCAACATTAGATTGTGGTCAAGATGGGAAAAGTTATTAATGAGGAAGAATAGACAATCTGGTTTATGCTGCAGTACACTTTTGTCTGAGTCTACAGGGAAGGGCAAGATTCCCATTCCTGTTCCTCAATCTTTCCTTTTGAGTGACCAGGAGCATTTTTGTTAAATTAAGCATCAATTTATTTGGTCTCAATTAACCCTTACTTGAGGGTGGATAGTGAGTGATTTAGAATGAAAACATTCTAGTCAGATTTCAGTAAAAAGTAAGGGTAGAGTGGGTGTCATTAATGTACTAGTGGTACCAAAACCTAATTCCCTTGACAAACTCTTCCAGTGGTTTTATATATATGATCAATAGCATGAGGGGCAAAGTGGAACACTGATAGACCCCACAGGCCAATGGCCAAGGCACCGTACAGGAATTTCTGAGTACCATCTTCTGGGATTTGCCCCTCCAGCAAAGAATTGAACCACTGTTGAATGTTGCCTCCAAATCCCATCCCTGTAGGATGGCCCAGGAAGAAACCAATGTTGATATAAAAGATACTGAGAAGTTCATCAGAATCAATAGGGATAGAGTGTCATTCCTCATGCAGTTTGTCCACCATGTTGACCAATGTTTTCTCTGTGGCATAGCCAAGTCTGAAACCAGACTGAAAGAGATAAAGATAATTCATCTCATCTCCAGTCTCTCAAGGTGGAACACCGCCAGAAACTCCACTATCTTGCCCAGAAATGAAATATTGGATACCAACCAATAATTATCCAGTATGGTGGGATTCAGGGATGGCCTTTTAGCAGAGATCTAAACGGTACCTCTTTTAGGCATGTTGAAACCCTGTCTTGAGATAAAGAGACATTGACCTTTCAGACAACCCCCTTCTATGACTTTTTAAGAGCTAGAGAAGGCAGAACCAGGGAGGTTCTCACCTCTCCAAGGAACCTGTCCATATCCTCATACTGCGCAGATTGAAAAGCATCCATCACCACTAGATGAGCAGGATACAAAGTTATATCTAATGTCCTATATCAATGAAATATCTAAGTTGGAATTGTGCTTTGAGAATTCCTCATTCCACTGACAACTCAAAACAGCTCCACTGGAGGCTTTTTGCAGTTGCAGTGGTAGCAAAGAAAATGTATTGTTTGTCTGACTGCAATGCCTTGGAGTAGACCTTCCAATAGACTCTAGCCCATGTTTAGTTAGACTCGAGTTTTCTGCCAGCATCTTTCTGAAGGGATTTGGTTTGGCTCTATTCCACAAGAAAGGATATTCAGGAGAGACTGTGTCCACTGTCCTGAAGATTTTCCCACCCCAGAGATTAGCCTGTGTTTCAACATAATCACTTGTTGAGACAACAGCAAATTCCCCCAAAGCTATCAGAAGACCATCTGGATTCATCAGCCTTCTGGGGCAGACCATCCTAATTGACCCCCCTCCCCATCTGCAGAAGATCTGAGTCTCAGCAAGTCTAAATCCTATTGTGTAATTATCTGGGTAGGTATCTGAACGTTCCTCTGCCACAAGATCATTCCAGCCAGCATAGAAAACAAGATTGAGAGAGCTTGGGACTTGGAATGTAAAGGATATTCAGTTTCTATTCATGTTCCTATCAAGAATGTATTTGTAGTGCTTGAAGGTTCTTCATACTTCACAAAATCTCTCATTTTTTTTGTCTAAAATGCATAAAAATACATGTGGCTTTTCTATGCAGAAAACATATCTTCATGCAGAAAACATGCTTCCTGTAAAGGCAATTAGTGTGGTTTGCACTGGAGACATGTTTTCTGCACAAAAAATGTATTTTAAATGCATTAATTAGAATGAGTATATCTGCATTTGTAAATTAGCATTGGAAGGCATTATGCAAATCCTCTTTTATCTAAACTTTGATAATGTGAAAACAGCCACCCCAACTGCACTCTGCTCTCAGAAGCAGTGACCACAATCCACATAAGAAAAGAAACTGCCCTTTCCCACACCATGCTGATATTGCTGTTACAGGACTGAGGGGAGGAATTTGTGAACTTTCCTTAGCTCTTCACTGTGGTAAGAAGGGGCAATAAGCAATCGGACAACAACAAGAAAAAAGAAAAAAAAATCACAGTCATACTCATAATTTTCTTTGCTGGCAAACTTAAGCTCTTCCTTTACAAAAGATGGTGTCTAAGATGTTAGTTCAATAGCAGCATTAAAAGGTGATACTGGAATGGGAAAATTAAGGTGAGACTACAAATATTGTCTAGCTTGGTGATTTTTCTGAGGGCATCCATACACGAACAGGCATCTAAGCATTCCACAACCTCAAAAATGATGCATAATCTACATGGGATGCAGATTTGGAAAATAAATTTGAAAAGTTCAATCAATTAATTAAAAGTTCATAAAGAGAAATGTTTCAAAAATAAACAGGAAAGCAAATTGCCAAGTGATGTCCCAAAAGAGAGAACCAGAGCAACTGTGAATTCTTGGAGATCAATGTATATGCTTCTGGAGCTTTCAGAGAAGTGTGCCAATATGAACCAATAAAAATAGAAAGAAAGTAGCTTTGGTCTTGGTATGAAAAGTTTCATGTGTTCCTCTAAAGACGGCCAACTGTTGCAGAAACTGGCCATAATCCAGAAAGCCTTTTCCTCCACAGTTTGCCACAGTGGTATAAACTGAGAAAACATCTGATCACACAATATCAGGGGCATTTGAAAAGCTTGGAAATGTTACTTTTTTGGACCACATGTCCTAGAATCCCCCAATGGCTATTTTGGATGGCATTTCTGGGGAGCCGTAGTCCAAAAAAAGTAAACTTCCCATGTGCTGGATTTAAGAATACTATTTGAGAAAGTGATGAAGACTTGGACATTGTTCATAGATGATTTGACATAAAAAAGCACACCCTTCAGTCTAAAGGAGAAACTAAATTAAATTAATACATAAATATCTAAACTACCAAACTACTACTAACCCTAAGACAGACCAAAACATGAAAGGGACAACAAATATATGTCTGACTTCCAAATCCTCAGAGAACAGTTGTTAGCTATCCGTAATTATACAGTCAGCCCTTCACATTCACTAGGGTTAGGGGTACAGGACCCCCACAAAAGTGGAAAAATCACAAATATCAAAATGTGTGTGGATGTCTGTGGGAAGGGGGTGGAGGTATTGTGGGGAGACTGGAGACCCAGGGTCCAGACAAAGTCAGGGAAGTGAGAGGGAAAGGGGTGGTTGGCATGGTGGCCCTATACTTCCTCTCGCCCATCTCCTTCATTGAGTGTGTGGGGGGCATTGGGAGAGCGTTGAGAGCCACCCTGAGTTTGCAAGGCAGCTGCTGGTGGAGGAATAAGAGGACCAGAGGCAGGTTTTTAAAGGACTGCACAGCCTTATTTGAGCTGCTGAGAAGCCTGATTGGAGCTGCTCAGAAAAGAAGCACTTGAGGTGTGGGGGTCAGGGGTTGGAGAAACTAGCAAGTAATCCAACCTGTGAAAGTCAAACTCACAAACACGGAGGGCTAACTGTCTTTCCTCTTAATTTCTTAATTTACTTTTATGTATAACAATTAGTAAAACTTTATCCACTGTTACCCAAATAACTCACTATAATCTTTCTTAGGCCCTTTTCGCACGGCATTTCTGAAGCGAAAGGGCCCCTTGAGCGTTGCGTAAATGTGGGGGGCGGTCCACACGATGCACTCACATTTGCGCAATGCTCAAGGGCCTGACACGGACCGCACATGCATTTTTTCATTTTCAGCTTAAAGCCGAAAATGCTGCGCAGTCGCGTATCGCTCCAGGGCCCCGCGCTCACTTACCTGGCATGCAGAGCCTCAGGAGCCGGGCCGGTTGCGCTTCCTGTGCAGTGCAGACTGGGAAAGGTCCGAGGCTGCACTGCGAAAGGAAGAGGCAGGGTGCTCACGCGACCAGGAAACAGCTGCAGAGCTGAAGCAGCGGGGACGCTAGAGCCTTCCTCCCCAGGCTTCTTGCACGAGCCCCCCACCCCAGCTCCTCGAAAGGGTAAGGTGCAAAAAGGGTCTTTATGTCATAAAGATGCAACGTTCTGCCACAATCAAACTCTTTTGCTGCTTGTATCCCTCTAGTTGACCTTACAAACAATATAACCCTTTCTCAATATTGTTTATAATCAAATAAGAAAACCATCTCTTAGTAAAGTCATCAGTTTATCCGTCTCCGCCATATCCAATAACCTCATCATCCAGTCTTTGTGAAATGGAGTCATGGGATATTCCTACTTCAGAGCATACAATATTCTCATTGTCAATCTGATTATTTATCAGTTCTAGCAAAGGCTACATTATGCTTCTAAAATAATGGAGGATAAAATCAAACTTTTCACTGTGTAACTGTACCTTTTAAGTTACTTTAGTAGTTAAAAGGGGTTGAGGAGGAATTTATGATGGTTCATGTGATGGCTTGTGCTCCTTTGTTGTGTTGAGGCAATGGCAACGTGGCTTGGAAGACAATGTGATTTTTGGGGGGGCACAATCTATACAGGGGTATTCACTAATTTTAAAAGGAGCAAAAAGTATTATTTTATTTACCCTTGAGAACCAGGAAAGTAAAGTGTAACTTAAAAAACCCCACAAACCTATAATGATAAGTAGCTACTTTGTGCTTTCTAATTACACTACAAGGATAGAGATCATGAGACTTTCCAGATCTTATTGGACTGCAAGTCCAGCATCCCTAGCCAGCATCGTCCATAGCAAAGAATGGTGGGATTTACAGTCAAACAACCTCTAGAAGACTGCACAATTCCCACCCCTATAATACACTTATTATTTCAGACTGACTTGCCAAACTGTGATAGAAACTGCCCAGATTTACGTGCAAAATAAAGCAATGCTCGCTTTCAGGCTGAATCATGAAGCCTGGAGTTTCCTGTGAATGCAAGTCAGTTTGAAAACAAGGTGCGCAAATTCTGTGTACTTTATTTTTAAACATAAATTGCTGGGGGCTTTCTGCCACTGACATTCTCTGCACACTTAGCAATGAGGCAGTGCAGGAGAGAATAGCAGAACCCACAAAAACAGAAAGGGAAGCACCTGCAGTCCAGAATTCACAGGTTGCCCAGACTATGCTATATAATAGTTTAGTGTGATGGCTTCATGAAAATAATTGAAAATATATATAGTGACCCTATGAATGACAAGACAACCAGCATGGGGTAGTGGTTTGAGTGTTGGGTGTAGAAACCTACTGTGTAGGAACTGGGACACATCACACACATTGAGCCCCAGAAAACCCCATGATAGGTTTGCTTTAGGGTCACTATAAGTCAAAAAATAACTTCAAGGCATACAACAACAGTGAGAGACAGATATCCAAGTCATTTTATGATCAGCAGCCTTGCTCAGGTCTTGGAGACTCAGGGATGTGGCTTCCTTGAATGAGTCTACCCATCTGCAGTGTGATTTTCTTCTTTTCCTACTAACTTCTACCCTACGAGACCTATTGTCTTTTCTAGTGTGTCATGACTCCTTATAACATATCCAAAATGTGACCATCCCAGTTTCATCATGTTGGCTTCTAGGGAGAGTTCAGGCTCGATTTGCGCCAGGACCCATTTATTTGTCTTTTTAGCAGCCCATGGTGTCTGTAGAACTCTTCTCCAGCACTCCATTTTAAAAAGGTTGATTTTCTTCCTGTCAGTTTCTTCACTGTCCAGCTTTCACAACCATACATGGAAATTGGAAAAATGCTGGCATGGACAACCCTAATTTTAATATTCAATTAATTAATTTATACACACACACACACACACACACACACACGCACACATTTATTTCAAGATCTTGTCTAGGTCCTTCATAGCTGCCCTTCTGCCTCCTAGCCTTCATTCTGAATAATGGCTAACCAATCTTTATTTCAGTATCTTCATTGCTTACTTTAATGTTTGAACTCTTTTTTCTTCTTCAGTATGATTTTTAACACTTTTGCATGATGAAGAAGCCAGAGAAGCTTTTTAAAGCTTGCAGGATGTTTTTTGTGCTTTTTAGTTGACACACTAAAGATAACACTGTTTGGTGGATTTTTGAATTTATTGTATTTTGCTATATAGCAAACATGGCTACCCTAAATATATTTAAAGTGATGTAAATTATCTCTGGCTCTTATTTTTATTTTCTTTATGTTTAACTGTAAACCTGCCTTTGCATTTTCTTCAGTAATTTTTCAAGACTTTACTATTTTCTCTGGTAGTATGGTGTCATCTGCATAACTTAAATGGCTGATGTTGCTTCCTCCAGTTTTCATGCCTCCTTCCCCCAAGTCTAATCCCACTTAAGATATGTTCTGCATACAAGTTAAACAGATAGGATGATAAAATGCAGCCTTGTCCCTTGACAATTAGAAACTATTCTATTTCCCTGTATTCTGTCCTGACAGTAGCCTCTTGTTCTGAACACAGGTTACACACTCATTTCTTTAAGGGTAATCCATGATTTTTCATGATCAACACAATCAAATCTTTTGCTATAATCTATAAAGCACGGGCTGATTTTCTTCTGAAATTTTTTGTGTGCTCCATTATCGAACATATGTTTGCAATACAATCCTGAGTGCCTCTTCCTTTCCTGAACCCAAATTGGAATCTGGCATTTTTCACTCCTGTATGGTAAAAAAAAACACTTTGTTGTAAAATTCTGAGCATCACTTTGCTTTCATGGGAGATTAACGCAAAGGTCATGTGGTTATTGAAGAGTCTTGTGTCCCCTTTCTTGAGCTTTGGAATATATATTGAATGTTTCCAATCTATGGGCCATTTTTAAAATATTTGTTGGCAGATTTTAGTGAGAACTGTTATGATTTGTAGCTTGAAGCACCACTGTTGATTTGTCATCTGTCCTGGTGATTTATTTCTCCCTAGTGCTTTCAGTTCAGCTTCCACTTCACTTTCTAAAATTATAGATTCATTTTCAAATGGTTCCTCCTGTCATCCATTCATCTCATTTATATAGTTCTTCGGTGTATTGTTTCTATTAACTTTTTCTTTCTATCTGGTCTTGTAATGTGTTCCCTAGTGGGTTGTAAAACATCCCCTTTCTTTTCCTTTTATTTCTTGGATTTTGTGGAAGAAGTGTCTTGCTCTCCATTTTTTTTTGTCATCTACTTCTGTGCCATGATTATCATGGTAGTTCTCTTTGTCCCTGTGCAGAAGTTACTGAACAGCTGCATTCAGGTTTCTGATTCAATTTTTGTCACCTTTGACTTTTGCTTCTCATCTATCCTTAACTGCTTGAAGAGTTTTTCCTGTTGAGGGTTCCCTTTTTTAGTTGCCAAAGATAGTGTCTTTTTGCTTTCCTCCCTGAAAATATCCCTGGCTTCAGTCCAGAGTTCTTCTGCTCTTGGTCGATGGGGTTTAATAGTGCAAATCTATTTTTTCATTATCTTTAAATTCTATGGAAATGCTTTTTAGGTTATATTTTGGCATGATAATTGGTTTAGAGTTTTTCTTGAGCTTTACTCTAATTTTTGATATTAGCAGGGTCTGTGCCAAAATCTGCACCTTGTTTTGTTTTTGCAGAGAGTATGGAGCTTCTCTATCTTCTTTTTCCAATTATGTTGTCTATTTGATTTCTATATTGGCCACCAGATGATGTCCTTGTATACAGTTACCTCTTGGTTTGCTTGTGTTTGCAATGAACAAATTATTGACCTTACAACACTCAGTCACTTCCCTGCTTCATTTTTTTTTTTAATCCTTGACCTACAGTTTTTGATTCTGCTCTGGTCACCTACTTTACAATCACCTATGAGTGATTGTAATGCATACATATTGTTTTGGTGTGTGATCAGTTTCCTCCTGGATTCCAATGTAGAATCTTTCAATTTTTTCTTCCTTTGCATCTGTAGTTGGAACATAAATTTGGATAATGATTATCTTGATGGGTTTCCCCTGAAGTCTTATTGATATTATTCTGTAAGACTTTGCATTATATCCTTTGATTGCTTTTCTATATCACTCAGCACTATGAATGCTGCCTCTAAATGTCCCATTTCTGTCCACTTCACCTAACTCAAGTATTGCAATTTTTATACATTCCATTTCTTGTTTAACAATGTTTAGCTTCCCCCGTTTCATGCTTCTCACAGTTCTTGTTCCTGTAATATGTGTCGTGCAGCTTTGGACTTTCCTTTCACCTCTGAGCACATCAGCAGCTGAACACCTTTTTGGCTTGAATCCATCTGCATCATTATCCACAATGCTACTCATAGTTGTGTTCTGGTCTACCTCAGTAGCTCCCAACCTGGAAGTCTCATCTTCTGGCACTATCTCTTGTTTCATTTGTCTCATGATAGGGTTTTCATGGCAAAAGACATTCCAAGGGGATTTGTCAAGAAAAGGTTGGACCAAACCTGTAGAAAATACTTTGTGATGTGGGTCGTTAAGTGCACCTGTGGAGAGCCATGTGACTTTAGCTGAGTCATGCTGAGTCATGCTGATGAGCAACCAGGGGAGAAGGTTGCATCAGGTGTGGGGAGAATGCAAAGGCTGGCAGGATTGCATCAGCTAGTGTGAGTATAAATATAGCTGAGAGCTAGCCAGCAAGTTTCATATGGTGCCTGACGTGTCTGCCAGAGGCTCTGTTGGAAAGAGCAAGCAGGGGGATGCTGGAATGCTTTCTGGAGAATCTTGTAAATACGTACACATTGTAACTGAAGAATAAATTGCCTCCTTGATGGAAGAAAACAATTGGCATGGGTGAGTTTTTCCTGGCTACAGTGCATTGCTCCTTAGATATTCTCTGCTGCTGGGCACACTTCCAAAGCTGTGGGAGCAATCTCTGCTATATTTTGGGCGTGACAGGATTTACTATGTCTCAAGTATTAGCCAAGATGCTGTTGTCTCTATAAGATTCTCCACCAGTTTTCTCACTATCCACATCTCCAAAAATCTCCCAAAGTCAGAGCAGCATGGATTTTGCCCCCGATCTCTTGTGTCAATCCTGCTGGTTTGCAATAGGTGTAGGGTAGTCATTTAAAAGGGGAGATGATGAGAAAGCAACCCAATCCTTTAATAAATTGCAAGTGGCAAAGCAGGATCTGTTTTAGTTGTTCCTAGCCAGCAGTCTTTGTGGCCAGTTCTTGTGATGCTTTCTGGCAGGTCAATTATCTACATGCCTTCATACTTGCGTAACCATGTGCATCATGTACAAATGCACTCCTAATGGATTATGCTTATTTTTTTACTACAGAAGTTCGAAGTTCCAATTTTTTTACTACATAAGTTCCAAGAGCTTAGTCCTGCATCTCAAAGCCTGGCCCTTCTAACTCAGCCCTCAGAATAAAAGTGAAGAATATCAGGGTAAGAGTGCTGCTTTGAAACATGTGTACAGTGACCCCTCCATATGTGCATGGGGTTCGGGTCCAGGAACCCCTGCAAACAGAAGAATATGCAAACGCTTATGTCCCATGATATTAAATGGCAGCGACATACATGTGATGCTTCAGTGTGTCTGCATTTGTGTCACTGCCATTTTAGGTATAGGATGTGACACTGCATGTTAGCTGGAAGTTGCATATGTGGAGGCCACCAATAAGCAGGGTCCACAGTTTACATATTTCCCTCATTTATTAGTTTTTATATCTGGACTTCACAATCACATTTACAAACTTGTAACCTAGAGCTATGCATTCATAAACTGATTCATATTCATGATACTTGGGAATATGTTGTGGTTATATGCCTTCAAGTCATTTCCAACTTATGGTGATCCTAAAGTGAACCTATCATGGGGTTTTCTTGCTGAGATTGGCTCAGAGGGGGTTTGCTTTTTCCTACTTTTGAGGCTGAGGGAGTGTGACTTGCCCAAGGACACCTACTGGGTTTCCATGGTGGAGTGGGGATTTAAATCTATGGTCTCCCGGATCATAGTCCAATGCTCAAAACGCTACACCATGCTGGATCTCTGGCTCCCAGTCCTGATTTACTGGGCATCAGCCACCAGAAATGATGGGGCTCCGTTCCCCTGTCAATCAGGATGCAGCAGACTGATGTTTCCACCCCCTCCCACTAGCACTCACTTGTGCAAGGAAGGATTGCAACAGGGATCCTGCTGCTGACTGTCACATGTGAGATCACTCGCATAAAATTATAGAGCTCAAAGAGACCACAAGGGCCATTGAATCCAATCCCTGAAAACTCATAGGGAGTGGGGGCTGGAAATGTCAGTCTGCTATGATCCAATGGACAAGATAGCAGACACCCATCACTTGCAGCAGCTGCTGCCTGGTAAATCAGGATAGACAGGTGTCAGGCCCAAAGATGATCCTTTGCATTGCAGCAAAGATAGTCAAATAGCTAAATAGCACATGTAGACCTCTAGTTTAATTTTTTTTTTTAATGGTGTACTCTGCAACTGTGGTTGGTGCTTAATGCACCATGCTTTATAACATAAACAGGGGCTGCCTCTTGTGACAACACACAAGGTCATCCCTAGATCCCTAGGTCTAACCCTGAAATCTCATTGCTTGGGACAGTCCTGACCTGGCAACTGAACTTATTACAGTCGAGCCTTTGATCTGGTAACTTACAAATTGGTAGGCTTTCTTTTGTCATTCCATTTCAGTCTTTTCAATGCCACAAACAAGGATCTGCTTTTGCTCCATCTGCCACTTACACTTAGAAGCCGAAATTCGTACTGTTTGAAAGGAGGCACACCCATTGATTTGATATGCCTTGAACCTTAAAGGTGCAAAATCCTAGCCTCTGGAGTCCTATTAGACTCCTGGAAAAGTGGGCAGAAATGGCCATTTGTTTGTTAAATAGAAAACATGGCAATTTATTGGCCATGTGAAATGTTTTTCAGCTTTATTTCTCTGGCAACAACATGGGCGGTTTGAAAATGTGCATTTGTTTGTTTGTTTGAAAGGAGTCTTTTAAGCCCATTTTGCAGAGAAACCACAACAGAATGAAAGCTAAGCAAACATAGGCAAGCAGTGCACATTTTGGATGGAAAATGACCCATTCATTTGAAAAAAAAAATCAACGATGCTGCAGTCTTGCTGCCTAGTCTACACATAAATTGTCTATTTAACTAATTTGGCCAGAGAGCCAAAGATGCATTTGCAATATGATCTATGGATTTGCAATGCTTTTAGCAACTGTCTGGGAAAAAACAAAAGCATCCAGCCAAGATCACCCAGCTTGCTTGCTTGCTTGCTTTTTCCTCCTTTCTTTCTTTCTTTCTTTCTTTCTTTCTTTCTTTCTTTCTTTCTTTCTTTCTTTCTTTCTTTCTTCTCTCTCTCTCTCTCTCTCTCTCTCTTTCTTTCTTTCTTTCTTTCTTTCTTTCTTTAAAAAAGAGAAGCAAAAGGCAAATGGTATGCACTTACAGCAGCACAGGTTTGAGCATAGATATGGAGTGTATTGTGTATGGAGGGTTTTTTTAAAGGTTAGAGTTGGCAGAATTATGCAGGAGAGAAGCAAGCAACAATGGCTGCTGCACCTCACATTTTCCCCTGGCTGCCCTCTAAGATTCACACTGAGATAACCACAAGCCTTCTGTAAACCCTGAAGCTTACATGTGCTTGTTGTACCCTTGACTTTTGCCCTCCTGCTCTTCCTGTTGGATTAAGTTTACCCAGGGATTTCCACTTGGGCCAGTATAGCTCAGACCAGCCAAAAATAACAAACAAACAAACAAGCAAATAAAAATGGCAACAGAGCTACCCAGCCCAAGACACTAAGAAAAGGATGTTTGTATTACACTGCCCAAAAGAGGCTTATCTTAATGTATAATCATGTAGCAAATCATGTACTCATTTGTATTATTAAATAAAGACTAACATAGTTGTACACTCAGCAGAGCAGAAGGAATGCACAAAGGATCATGGGTTCCCAGCATTCTCTGTTCCCTTTTGGAAAGCCGCTGACTCATTCCCTAAACAATCAGTGTTGTGTGCCATTACAAATGGGATGGTTAATAGGCCTGCATCCATTATCATTAGTGCATCTCAGCACGCAGGTATATGATGGGTCCTGCCAGCACGTTTGCTCCAGCTCACTGAGCCAGGGGCCATGCTCCATTGCAAATGAGGATGAGGAACACCTGCTCCAGGGTTTTTCAGCAGACCAGAGTCATCCTTCACATCTCATGCAACACTTGTTCTGTCAGAATGCAAGGCTGGCTCAGAGGCCTGAACAGTGGTTTGCCAGGCGTCCAACGAAAGATTAGAGACTTCCCTGTGGTCTTCTGCTCAACTTGAGCTTTGATTTCCACCGCCCCCCCCGCTCAAAGAAGCCTTTTTAAAAATTTATCAATATCATATTAAGCATTCAGTCATTATGTTAAGGGTTTTAAAAAATAAAGATTTTCTTTCTGCAAAAATAAAAGAAAACAGCTCCTCTTTTTGGCAATTAGAATAAGAGCATTAAATATTAATGGCCGTTGATCATTTTATTCAAGCTGCATCATTCCGATAGTTTTCCTAGGTTTTATTAGGAGGATATTTGCTTCCAAAATTAAGATAGCAACAACTCACCTTGTGGCCATTATTACTGACACAGCTGAATTTCCCTTTGTTGTTTTCAAACTTGACTTGGAAAACAGGCAATAATAGTATAGTAGAGGTATTTATATAGCACTCAGCTTCAATCCTTTTTTCTGGGTTTGTCTTGATATGTGGAAGAAAGGTCTATTGCTGTAAACCCATCTGGACACCTCTGGATGTGATAGATTACAATGCCAATCATATCTAGCCAATGGTCATGCTGGCTGGGATCATGGAAACTGCAGCATATTATGTCATGGTGGGGGAAGGCTTTCGAAACCTGTCCCAGATGGAGACTGCCAACATATTAGGAAAATATATAGGTTGTGAAATCTAGGTTAATAAGAGAGAGAAAAATGTATTCTGTTTGTCCCCACCATCATTCTGTCACCAGGAAATTGGGTGCCTGAAACTTTGCATGGATGCTAAGGGGGCAGTGAGGGTGTGCCTGCTGAGTTATTTCATTTACATATCAGATTAAGGAAGGGCTGTTTGACAGCCATTGTAGTGTAGTGGTTTGAGCATTGGACTACAACCCTGGAGATCAAGGTTTGATTCCCCACTCAGCTCCAGAAAATCCTGTGATAAGTTTGGCATAGGGTCTCCAGAAGTCAGAAATGAGTTGAAGGTATACAGTAACAACAATAAGGTGCTTTCCATATTGGTTTAAAAAACAAAGAGCAAGGAATGTCACAACATAGCTCCTCAGTTTTTGTGAGATGTTTCCTGTTGTTTTTGGCTCTGTGTCCACTCAGTCAATTAGTCCTATCAGGGGGCTCTTTTTGTTTTTTGGTGGTGGTGGGGTTTACTGGATACGGCTTTTTTATTTATTTATTTATTTTTTGATCCACACTACAAGGTGAGGTTTGCTGTTTGGAAAACTTAAAGAGTTCTTGAATGTCTCCCTCGCCCTGCTCCCCTAGTAGCTGCTGTCAAATGGCTATTAATCCTCTGAATCATAGAATCATAGAAATGTAGAGTTGGAAAAGACCACAGGGGCCATCCAGTCCAACCCCCTGCCATGCAGGAACAGCCTCAAAGCACTCCCAACAGATGGCCATCCAGCCTCTGCTTAAAAACCTCCAAGGAAGGAGACTCCACCACACTCTGAGGCAGTATATTCCACTGCCGGACAGCCCTGACCGTCAGGAAGTTCTTCCTGAGGTTCAGGTAGAATCTCCTTTCCTGCAGCTTGAATCCATTGCTCCTTGTCCTGGTCTCTGGAGCAGCAGAAAACAAGCCCACTCCCTCTTCTACGTGGCATCCCTTCATATATTTAAAAATGGCTAAATGATAGAAAAGGCGAAGAGGAAGAGGGTGGGAGGCAGTAGAGATTGCATCTTCTCCCCCTGTAGTTTGTAGAGCAAAGGAACAATGACACCTTTTCAGTAAACTGTAGGGAACATCCCTGCTTTCAGTGGGCTCCCTCCCTCCCTCCCTCTTTCCCTCTTCTACCACAGCAGTGGCCCTGGGCTTTGGCTGTGCCAATGTTAGAAAAAGGACAGGAGTTTCCTGTTAAGGGTGTGTGTGTCATAATTCTTCTTCATGGCCTCTGGGCCTTACACAAATGGTTTTTCCCATTTGTGCAAAGACCTAGTTCAGAACCTCTTAGAGCTAGGTACCTTGGAAGCAATGAGCAATTTTAGCAATTTTTTTCCCACCTTGAGCAAGTTTACAAAAACAGCACGCTTTTTTTTTATAATCATTTTATTCAAAATTCACATATAAAACAAACAATTATAACTGTCAGCTTAATTGAAATATTTCTGATCTTCCACACTGATCTAGATTTCATTATCAAGATTTCTTAACATGCTTAAAATATTGTACTACATTTTACTGCTAATATAACTTGTTGAGTCTTGCATTTCCATCTCCATATTCCCGCTTCATGATATATATCCTGTAGCCCCCTCATAATTTATCTTAAATCATGAATCACAGATTTCCATCTGATAGTACCCAGCAATTTCCCGTTACAATTTGCCATTCTTTTTGTATCTCATCGTCTGATTTCCCTTTTAATCTTTGAGAGACCATGTCAGCATTTTTGTTTTCAATAAGTGTACCCCACCATCGTTCTATTGTGGGTATTTGCTGGGTTTTCCATAACTTTGCATATTCAATACGAGCTGTTGTTATCATATACAGTAATATTCTCCAATACTTCTTTATACCAGTACCTTCTAATATATCAGTCATATTTAACAAATACAATTCTGGTGTCTTAGCAAACTGAACTTTCATTAATGCACAAATTTTATTATGTATTTCAGTCCAATATTTCTTAGCTTTTGGACATGTCCACCACATGTGATATATCGTACCGACCTCATTCTGACATTTCCAACATTGTCTGGTACCTGTATTATAAATCTTTTTTAATTTGTCTGGTGTCATGTACCATCTGTGAAATAGCTTGTAATAGTTCTCTTTCAAATTCTGAGCTACTGTAAATTTCTGTGTTTTTTCCAGCTCTGCTCCCAAGACTCTAGTTGAATTGAATGTCCGATATTTTGTGCCCATGAAATCATTGTTGCCTTTACTGTTTCTTCCTGCCTCTCCTGGTGTAGTATTTCTTGATGCATTTGGGCTAGTAAATGAGGCGGATTTTCGAACAACCATACAAAAACAGCACATTTTTCAAAGACCATTTCCAGTTTGAATGTCAGTCGGTACAAAATTTGCCACTAGTATTTTTGAGCTGCAAAAAAAATTCTTTGAAGAAAATGCTGTTTCCTGTGCAGAAAATGTTGTTTTCTGTCAAAATAAAAAATAAAAAGCATATGTGAATTTTCTATAGAATATGCCCTGAACTGCAAAGATTCTTAGCTGTCCAGGACTCTCCTCATCAGGGTTTCCTAAAGGCGGGAGGAATAGACTTTTTGACCAATTTTAATTTTTCCCCCCAATATCTTTCAATACCTTATATAGGCACATGATTTTCTGAACCAAACACATTCACACATGTATATCAGCTGTAATTTGGAAAGGTTCAGTTTTATTTTATAAACTGTACGAGTGAGAGAAGATGGATTATCATATGATATGGATGCAGTATGTGAGCTGAAAATTGCCAAGAGGGCATTTCTGTGTATATGTACTCAGAATAAGTTTTATTCAGTTCAAACAAGTCTCACCTGAATAAATAAGAATAAGACCTGAATAAATGTGCATAGGATTTCTTTTCCAAAAAAATCCTCCTCTGGGACATAGAAATGCACTCATGTTATCCTATCTACAGATTTTTTGTTGAAAATTCTCATCTTGGTGACTTCTGTATCAAGAGCCATAGTATTCAAAAGGTCTTATCTGAAAGATCATCCTTCTCAGCTAGGAGTGGGTTACAAGTTGTGTCTAATGCTTCAGTTCCACTAACTTTTTGAAATCTCATTTTTCATTCCTGTTCAACAGTCACATCACATATTTTAACTCTGATGATACAAACTTTTCCAGAAGCTGTTGGGAAAAGCAGTTCCAATGCTTTAGAACAAAGGTAGGCAATTTTTATGCCACTGTTTGGTGCAAGTGGAATGTAGATAGCAGGGGCAGAACTGGGGAAGGAGAGATAGCCACAGGAAGGCCATTTCTGCATGGCATTGCAGTCCTCCTATGGGAAGGGAATGGCAGCGATCCACAGGTTGTGCTTTTGCACAATGTTTTCATGGTCCTGCTGCCATCCTGTCCCCATGTGTAGCAATCATGAGCTTAACGGATTAAATCTTACCATTAAATCTGCAATTGCTTGGTGCTCCTGCACTTACCTGCCATGTGAAGGACAGGAATCATAATGGCGGCACTTCCTTCCCCAGCGCAGCATGAGAAAGAGCCTGGCTGCTCTGCAGAAGGCAGATGTCTGTTGCTCACACTCCCTTCCATAAGGACCCAGTCAGGTGCAGAAGGGAGCATTCCTGTTGAGCTCCCTTCCCAGCAACAGCACAACTGGGATTGCAATGGGATGAAGAGGGAGAGTGTCATCATGCAGAAATGGTGGAAGACTCAGAAATGGCTTCACAGACTGCCTTGCGCCTGCAGTTAGCAGGGACTTCATCTGGCTTCATATTTGCATTAGATATGCCAATTGCTCTCCCCAAATTTGCACAGGTTTAATAGCATAACAGGTCTTGTACCTTTTTTGTGTGTGTGTTATTATTTGCTTGTGGGTACAGTAATGTGGTAATAGTGGTTCATCTGGTAAGCATTCCAAACATGGACATATGTTGGGAAGTTTGAAAAACGTGTTCTGTTGAGCATAGCTCGACCTTTCATTTTTATGCCTCATAGTTGTTATAGATGCTGTCCGTAACTTTACCTAGAAAAGCTTTATTCTCTGATTAAGGGTTCCAGACGAAAGGGGGAGATCCAGTCATCCAAGGTAGTACTCAGGTTTTATCTGCAGGGTTGTTGTTTGGATGCCATATATCATTGAGATTTATAATTTGTACCATCCTTTCTGTATATCACTCAGATATATATCTTTTCCCATTCTTTCTTTTGAGAGCAACAACAAGAAAGTGGTGATGATTCTAAGGCTCTCTCACACGTCACCCCGTCACAATCCTGGCTGTGCCTCTGACAGGATGCAGCCGGCCTTCTTTCCATGCTGCAGTGGGGAAGGAAGCACTTCTGTCCCTTGTGCATGGCCAGCAGTGGTGGAAGGCTCACGCAATTGGGGACCATTGCCAGAGTTTTTCTGTCAGTGATATACCACTTGTGCTGGCTGGTGATGTGAGACAGGTGAGACCATGACAACATCATGCAGAAGCATCATTGCGCTCCTGGTCCTCTTGCATCCCCATGCCAGGACACTGCTGTCCTGCAGAAAGAGCTTATGTTCTAGCTAACATTCCTGTGATGTTAAATGGTATATATCCATGACCTAAATAAGATTGGATGGTTAGTATTGTACCATTTTTCAGTTTTTTAATTTTTTTAAAAAATTGGAGGCGGGGGGACAGGTGGTGACAGGGAGAAATATTTTCAGGTATCTTGTAACTCAACCAATGTCATTCACTTGACCTAACTGGACCTAACATTTTGCATTCTGTAAGCATAACAAGCAGCTGAGTTGATCTGATTTTCCTGTTTTAGTTTTTCTTTGGTACAATGCAATTGTCTCTTCCTCCTATAAAGTTACCATGCTGCAGGTCTAAGAAAAGCACACAATTACTCACTACATACTCCTTCAACCATAAAAACAGGCCTTATCACAACCTCATTCACTGTTCTGACTGTGTAGGTATGTATTTCTTTCTTTCTTGTTTTTAAAAATGTATCTCTCTGTCCAAAGATACATTTTTTTAAAAATGTATCTCTCTGTCTACAGTGCAAGAATATGGAGAATTCTCTGGTTTTAAAGTTAATAAAAAAAAACAGTCTTCTTAACCAAAAATATGACTGAAAGAGAAGAGATGAAATTAGTACAAAAAACAAGATTTAAAACAGGACAAAAGGTAAAATATCTAGGTATTTGGATAGCCAAAAGAAACAATGAGTTATTTCAAAATAATTATGAAAAAAAAATGGAAAGAAATAACAAAAGATTTGGAAAACTGGACTTCCATGCGTTTGTCAATGATGGGGAGGATAGCTGCAATAAAGCTGAATGTTTTGCCAAAAATGAACTTTTTGTTCCAAAATCTTCCATAATAACGAATATGAAACCTTTCACACAATGGAAGAGAGAACTAACCAAGTTTATATGGCAAGGGAAAAAACCTAGGATAAAATGGAATACCATGACAGATCTAAAAAGTAGAGGAGGAATGGAACTACCAGACTTTCAAATATACTATAAGGCAGCGGCTTTTACGTGGATAAAAGACTGGATAGACCTTCAAGATATGAGAACTTTGGCATTGGAAGGTGCTGACTTGAGGATGGGGTGGCATGCCTATATGTTTTATGATAAAGCAAAAATAGATAAAGATTTTACACATCACTATATCAGAAAATTGCGTTTGAAAATCTGGGACAATTATAAAACTAAAAACATAAGGCAGCTCCCCACCTGGGTCTCACCGCAAGAGGCTTTTTTTGGTAGATAGACTGATACAGATAAATGGTTGCGATATGATGATATAATTGAGAGATCAACGTCCAACAATCTTAAGATTAAAACAAGGGAAAAATTAGAACAAGAGGGAACAACACTAAGTTGGTTCCCTTACAGACAATTAGCAGAAAGGTTTCAGATGGATATAGAAACACATGGAATTGAACTAAAAGAGAAAACTGGAGTAATTAAATGGCTGTTCGAAAATCCGCCTCATTTACTAGCCCAAATGCATCAAGAAATATTACATCAGGAGAGGCAAGAAGAAACAATAAAGGCAACAATGATTTCATGGGCTCAAAACATCGGACATTCAATTCAATTAGTCTTGGGAGCAGAGTTGGAAAAAAACACAGAAATTTACAGTAGCTCAGAATTTGAAAGAGAACTATTATAAGCTATTTCATAGATGGCACATGACACCAGACAAATTAAAAAAGATTTATAATACAGGTACCAGACAATGTTGGAAATGTCAGAATGAGGTTGGTACGATATATCACATGTGGTGGACATGTCCCAAAGCTAAGAAATATTGGACTGGAATACATAATAAAATTTGTGCATTAATGAAAGTTCAGTTTGCTAAGACACCAGAAATGTATTTGTTAAATATGACTGATATTTTAGAAGGTACTGGTATAAAGAAGCATTGGAGAATATTACTGTATATGATAACAACAGCTCACATTGAATATGTAAAGTTATGGAAAACCCAGCAAATACCCTCAATAGAACGATGGTGGGGTACACTTATTGAAAACAAAAATGCTGACATGGTCTCTCAGAGATTAAAAGGGAAATCAGACGATGAGATACAAAAAGAATGGCAAATTGTAACGGGAAATTGCTGGGTACTATCAGATGGAAATCTGTGATTCATGATTTAAGATAAATTATGAGGGGGCTACAGGATATATATCATGAAGCGGGAATATGGAGATGGAAATGCAAGAATCAACAAGTAATATTAGCAGTAAAATGTTGTACAATATTTTAAGCATTAAGAAATCTTGATAATGAAATCTAGATCAGTGTGGAAGATCAGAAATATTTCAATTAAGCTGACAGTTATAATTGTTTGTTTTATATGTGAATTTTGAATAAAATGATTATAAAAAAAATGTATCTCTCTGTCCAAAATATATTTGTTTTTATTCTCGTTAATCTTCAGACAAAAGATAATCCTTGTCTCTTGGGGTCACATTGTACCTTACAGGTAAGTGAACATAGAAGTGAACCCACTATATTTTTATAACAAATGCTTTAACATGTAAGAGGGCTGAAGATGACAATAAACATGACGTAATGGTGGAATAGCTCTCAGTTAATCCATCAATAATCCTTTCAATGACTACAACTTTCAGTGACTGGATTGGAGGACCAGATAATGATATTCTTCAGAAAATTATTTCCCAATCTCTATATGAAGGATTTTATAATATAAACTATAATGTAAAAATCCATATGAAATCCATAAATTGGACTGTGTAAAACCTAAGATTTGAACATTTTTGTAAGTGTTAATTTGCCTGTCTTAGAATTTAATTAATTTAGGGTTGAGATGAAATGTGTGTGTATATGTGTGTGTGTGTGTGTGTGTGTATTGGGAGGTCACTGCATGAAAAATGTTGTTCTGTTTGAAAATACTGCACTTCACAGCTGTATGATGGAACCTGTGGCAGAAGATAAAGGCCATTTCTGCACTACACTGTTCTAGTACTATTATTCCATTTTCGACATCCTATGGAATCCTGGAGTTTGCAGTTTAGGGAGGGGCATTTAGAATTCTCAGCCAGGGAGCTCTTTGGCCTCAGGAAACTATAAACCCCAGAATTCCACCGGATGTTGAAAGTGGAACAATAGCACTATAATAGTCTAGTGCAGAAACGGCCAAAGATAACCGCCAATTTGTAATGATGGCAGGAAGAACTGCCTTCACTCTGAGATGGATTTGTGATGGCTTTACATCCTTAAATCTTAGGTTAGAAAGTTTAATAGTTCCTGACCTCACTTGGATTTTGCTCTGTAATGAACAACACTCAAATCTGGTTATGAGATAACATAATAGCCCAAACTACCACAACCACATTTGTAGGTGAAAATGCTACACCACCCTATTTTTTTTCTTTGAAAGAAGTGAAGAGTTAGATGATAATGCTAGATGTACTGTCACATGGGGTCTATTGATTAGCCATAGCCTTAGTCACACTTAAAACTAGACCTACTGAAATTAACATGACTTAGATTAATTGTGACTGATGTAAATCTCATTGATTTCAGTGGGTCTTTTGTAAAAAGGAAAAAGTTGAGATCAAATCTTGTGCGTATTTCCAACACACATTTTTAACTACATATGCTACAATGTGACCTGAATGATCTTAGCAGTTTTGGTAGTTCTCGAATGGATGTTTTTCAAGATTATATCCAATACTGTGATTTAGGCAGAGACCACCTCATACAGCATGGCTGGGAGTCAGGTGTTGTTTAACAGCAGCTCTCAGCAACCCTAAGCAACATAGCCAGTGGTGAGGAATGCTGGGAGTTGCAGTCAAACACCATCTAGAGGGCTGTCTGATTCCCCCTGACAAATACAAAGGAAACCACAGGGTCATCCTGGTGCACTCATCCATATCTAACTTGCGGTCTTCTGAGGATCTCCCTAGTTTTCCTTGTTTTTTTTAAAAAACTTTAAATAATTGAACTGAACTTTACAAGCACTGAAAGGTCTTAAACCTGTAGACTTTTATATTTCTGTCAGAAGATATTGAGCCAAACCATGTTCTTAAAAAATTATGTGTGTTGGGGCAGGGGGACTTGGGGAAGAATTACATGCCATCTTGTTGCAGCCTGTGCAAATTTTAACAGATGAGTTATAAACCCTAACTAATGGCCTTTTGATGGAAGTGCTGATATTACCCAAACTGGAACAGTGCAAATGGGCTCCTACAATAAGCTGAGCTCTCCAAAAATTACCACAAACATTTTCCTGTAAAATGACCCCTTTCTGCTGGTCCCACCTCCCCAACCCTCCTTTTGGGGCATGAGAATAATAAAACATTTCATAAAGTCATACTTGTGGGAAATCATGTTTGTTTGTTTTCTTTTAAATATAAGAAACTTAAAAAAAAGCCTCTTGCTTTTTCTTTCTCCTAAATGCTTTCACAGAATGAGCTTGGCAGAATGTCTTGGCAAAATGGCCGATTGCTAGGAATGTTCTTTCTCTGGGAAACAAATGAATAAACAAAACAACTACCAGTTCAAAACTCCAGCAGACTTTGATCTGTTTCTGAGATGTAATGAGTGGCTTACTTTTTTTTTTTTTTAGTGCCATGATCAATTGAGTTGGCTTCTCCAAAATGCAAACCAGAAATTACTTAGTCGCATGTAGTAAAGAAGAACTACAGTCATTTTCATGAAAGGAAGCCCTGCAGTGCCTAATTGGCATTTTCAAAGAAACGTGTTTTTCTTCATGGTGTGAAGGGATAGGTTGGTTGGAGGATTCTGGGATTTGTGGTTCTTGTATTGCTGGGAGCAATAAGCAATCAGGAGAAATTCTTATGGTTGGACGAAGCTCCTAAGGTGTAGTGCATTTTGCACAAGAGGGCCACCTCAGTGTCAAGAGGCTAATTTTAACCAAGAGATTAGGTCCAACAAAAACCTGTGCATGTGAAAGAAAAGAAAACTATATTCGTGATCAAAACCATGTTTCTGATTCCGGACTAAATAATGGGCTACAGGGAGACACATCTGTAAATTATACAGGAAGCTTTCTTCAACAACTGATTCACCCTGACAGTTTTACTGGAGTATATGAAAATTAGTATTAAAGATGTGATATGTAGGCTTCTTTCCAGGAATTCCAATCTGGTTTCAATAAAATGGAAACACTGATTGGAAGTGAAGTTGCCTTCCGGTTTTGCCTTTGGCTATTATGTGTTCATTCGTGAAATGACTGAATTCCACAACTACTTTTAATATTCACCTTTTGAGTTCATCTCCCACACTGGACACATTGGAATGATTAAAATAGCAATGCCTCCTGATGCCGGATTCTCTTTAATTTGAAACAGCCTAGGTGCTGGGGAAAAAAGGAGGGGGTGGAGAAGGAAGAAAAGGAAAAAAAGAATGCTTCTGTTAAGTCCATCCTTTGCATCAAATTTCTTCAGTGCATGTCCAGAAAGGAATATTAATAAAACAGTATAGTAAAAAAGCTTCCTGAGCAGATGACAGCGAAAGTAAAGATTAAAGTTTGAAGGATTAACAGCCTCTGTGTTTTATTTAGATACATTTGCAGTGTAATGATCTAATAATTTAAATGACTGATCTATACTGTACAACAATTAACCATCAACACACTTTCCATCCCAGCATAGTGCTGGCACAAAGCAATTGGCAGGACAATAAGAAAACATTGAATCTTCAGTGGAAATGCTAGCAGGCAGCTTTTGCTGCATGTAATATAGAGACCCAGACCTGAAGCTTAATAAACTCCATGCTTCTCTGGAAAATGTTCTGAAAATCATAGGCCTGCAGTTAAGGAACTGTTGATTGCAATACATATTGTTCATTTATTTGGGAACAAAATATTCTGAGACATGTGACTAACAACTCATCCAGCTTGGCTACACTGGTGCAGTATGGCATCCAAAGTGTTGCCACAATACTGCTATTCAGTATGATGTATCACTGAGGATGAAGTTTGGTCCAGGCTAAAGGACTCTATGGACAAGAAGCTAAAGGGAGTCATAGGCAAAGAACAATGTTAATCCCCCCCTCTTTTTCCTCCACAAGCAATTAGATGAAATTCTTTTAGAATAACCCTGGCACTGGTCTACATATATTATCCACGGCTGGGGACTGGGAGAGCTATAGGTTATGTGGATTCTTCCCACTGCCACATATCCCAACATGCTTCTTTCCTCATTTCCATAACCTTTTAATGGAAGCTACTGTGGAATACCTCTGCAGTGGCTGGATGTTCCTCTAAGGTCAGAGCTTCATGTAAGATCTTACAGAGAGGGCTCTGCGGATGGCCTCTGTAGGCCTAAACCCAATTGTTTCTTCCCAATTGGACCCAATGAATTAATGGAACTTACGTAAGTGTTGAATTACCAAGATCCCATTGCTTCAGTGGTCTACGCCAGTTGGGATTAACAACTGGATTAAGTCCTGACATTGCATAAGAGAGTACAAATGGTGAAATGTTGTGAGACTACAGTGTGGTTCTGATTAGCTAGCATAGCAGACACCATATTCTTCTTGTATTAGCAGAACATTTCAGACACACAATTAAATATGACCGTTGCTAAAGCTTGTAGGCCAGATAGAACATGAGGAAACAAGTATGGTATACCAAAAAATCTACCCATGCAGTAAGCGTTCCATCACTACTAGTCAATGCCAAAACCACTGTTTGTAGACATGCACCTGTTTAGCATCCCAGAAGGAATGTAGCAGGAAAGAGTTAAGAATTAGTAAGCACATGAATATGCCTTAGTGACACCAGGGCAATTAAGACTGTAAATGGTCATATAGTTTACACTGGTTCAAATCTGTGTATCATAGATCCTTTTAAGCATTTACATCTCCTAATACATTGGGCTGCATGAATTATAGACAGTATCCTAACACAGTCCTACACCCTGAAATTTAGCTCCCTGAAGGCAAAGGCAAGATGGTGCTTTTTCTCATTCCATTCCATGTCCAAAAGCCGACCATAGTGGCTATTGAACCTTCCTCTAGCACTGAATGTAGCACTTCACTCTTCACTACAGCTGATGGTAGCAAACTAGCTTAAGCAATCAAGAGTAGACTTCATAACATACATGGCAGTCTTCTCCAACACCTTACCACCGTTCCTTACCCCTTAGCATCTTTCTCTTCAAGTGGCCACTTTATTTTACCTAATTGTGCTACCAGCCCTGATTTTAGAGTAGGAATGTGGGGAAGTGAAGCCCTCAGTCCCCTTGCAATCCCACCTGTTCTTGTCCTTCCCAAGAAACATCAATATTTCCCCAACCCACTAATTTAAAAAATGACTGAATATCAGCTGGAAAAAAAAATCAGATTGCCATAAAACATTGATTCAGATTGACTTAATCTCTAATACTGCTACCTCTCCTCTAAAGAGTTGATATTCAGGAGAAACTGAAAGTGGAAGTAATGTTATATGACTTATGAATGGCCAAATCCACGAGGCCTTCTTTGGGGTGCAGTGTGAAAATTGGGCCCCAATGCATTTGACCACCCATGTCCTAAAAGATAGTGAAGTAATACTTTTCTTCAGGAGCAGCCCAAAGCCATAAAGCACGACGGCAGCATCTTTTCACCTACACAAAACCCTTCTCAAGCTAGATGTTCAAGGTGGGATGGGGTAGGGACATTAGGAAACAGAAGAAAATCGTTACTTTGCTAAAAGGCATAAGGAAACTCAGGCATCATCCTAGTACACAGTAGAGATGAAAATAGAGTAGAGGCATCTCATCTGTTGTCCAGATTAATCTCTGCTTCCAAAGTCTGGGCACTTCTATTTACAGATTCATTCTCAATGTACTTCCCATATGTCTTATTGGAATGTTTGCCTTTGGAACAAGGATATCTGGTTATGTGTTTTCAAGGTCATGCCTAGAATCACGTAAATTTAAGGGATCTAATCAAAATACCATGCTGCATTATATTTGTCATAGCACCAGGAAAGGCTGTCGAAGTTGTGCCTTCTGTAATTTTGAGTTATTGAACTACGAACCAAAGTTGAGCAGTTCCAAAATCCATAGCACTCAAGGACTCTGTCATTAAAGGCTCTTTGAAATTCCACCCTCTTTTTATAGTGGTTATGAAAAACAAATCACAGTAAACCTGTAGGACAAAAGCAGAAGTGACATATTAAGATCCCAGCCTTATTGTCACTATGTGAGTGGCAGAGAGAGAAAGAATGGCTGCCTTGATACTGCTAGAACATCCGCTATATACCCCTATCATAATCAGTCATTGATAATCATGATTTTATTGTGCAAGGGGCTTTGTAATTCTTCAGCTCACATGCAACATCCAGTGTGAGACAAGTGGTAGGCAACATGGTGCAATTCTGCCTGCTAGGTGTGCAATCCAATTATATTCCTTTTTGAAGAATGTAGGATTGCATCAGTGTAGAAGGCTCAAAAATAACCAAGAGGTTTTGGAATGGTTCATAAGATTTTTGACCTCTTCTGCCAGAACTTCCCATTACTTCTTATATGTGCCTGGTCTAGCATAAATGGCAAATTGAACAATTCCTCTTATAGCAGTAACCAGAACATGCCGTTGTGCCTATAGAATGTGCTACTGCAGTTTACAGTGTACACATTCAAGAAACAACTTCTTAGATCTGACCAATGGTCTATTAGATGAATTTAGAAGAGTTACCTTTTGACTATAATTCCCAGATTTCCCAATCAGCATTGCTACTGGCCATGACTACTTTTTCTAATTGGGAAAAGAAAAAAACTTTTCCTAGATTTTCAAAACTGTACTCTGATTTCTGCAGTGGCAAAAAAGATTCATGCAGGAGGTTCACAACCAGGACATGGGAACAGTAGCCTCTTTACCCCCCCCACCTCACTTGTTGCCCAGAAACTGGGGACTGAACCATTTGCAGGCCTTGTTCTTCTGAGATCTTGAAAAAGTATAAATCCATAATGATTTGTATCCACTGACAGACTCATACTACATTAATTTTTTTAATCCTCTTGTTCTTTTATATCTAAGCTTAGTGATCATCACCATGTACTGCAATGAGTTCCAGAGTTTAACTATGCACTCTGCGAAAAATTACTTGTCTGTCTTGAATCTATGATCAGTCAGCTTCATTGGATGACCCTGGATTGTAGTGAAATGGAACAGGAAGAAAAGAAAATACCCTCTTTCTCTGTTTACAAATAGTACTACTGTGTAAGAGCAATCCTCTTTTTATTCTATGCTCAGTCTTTCTTTGACAGTGGTGAAAATCCTATGGGTCTGGTCTTCTAAAGGAGAAAATTTTAGCATGTCATGTTATTTTTGTAGTCACCACTTGCTGCTCATCCTGCTTCTCATTACCACTTCTTCCTAGCTGTAGCCTTTCACACTCATGGTGGGTTGGCAAGAGCTTAAAATGCCAAGCTAAGATGCATCTCCTCTGACCCTTACCTAGGTCAGGGTGGGAATATGTTGGAGGTTCCCTCTTTCACTGCATGAAGGCAATGAATAATGTATAGCAGACAGTGTGCATGTTCCTTGGCTTCTTTCACATGACTGCTCATCCACCCTCCCTCTAGAATAGTGTGAGGTTAGATTGTCACCCAACTAGGTGCTGCATGCATGCATGTGGCATAGGATTAGTGTGCTGGATTCCTTAATCACAACTTTTCATTTCAAGCCAGGTCAAAGCATGAAGGGAATGGATCATGGGCCATAATATTTTAGTGCATCAAACACTGATGAATGCTGATGATATGGAGAAGTAATCAACTCAGGTCAGTTACCATTAAAGACAAGTCAACAGCTGCTGACTGGTTGATCTGGTGCTTCAAGTCAAAATGGAATCTGTTGAGAAGTGGGAGAGATGGCTGTGGATCTCTGAAGCAGAAGAATCAAGTTGGCAAAGTAGAAGCTGAACAACAACTAGGCCAACACCCACTCATATATGCATGATTCTTATGGAGAAAAAAAATAAGCTTAGTCTTATCTAGAAAAGCATGTAAGACTAACTTTACTTACTGTGTATAATCAAATGCATGGTCTAATGGAGGAGAAAGAGAGAAGAGAAAAATGGCTGCAGAAAGAGAGAAGGTGTGGTAAAACAAACAACCCCCTCAAAAAAATCCAAGAAGTCACCATAAGTATATATTGTGTGTAAATGCTTAGAAAGTAACATGCAAAACAACAAGCAGCAAAAGCTGCTAACACCCCTTTTCAACAATGCTTGTACCACTGAAGAACTTGATTCACAAGTTCTTGAAGCAGTCTCTTGATAAAGCCTGTGCCAACATATCAGCTCTCATTTCAGTAGTTGGACAGTACATCGTCTTGATTACTCCTTTCTCAGCTCACACACATTGCTGTATCTCTTTCCAATCTGCTTGTACTATAGCATCACCTTCTCTATTCAAGGAAGTCTAATACACCTTTGGTTGTCTTCTATAACTTGATTTGGTTACTATGCACTTATTCCAAGTCAGTCAACAGATGGTCGTGCTATAATAATTATCTGCATGCCTCTGCTATTGTGGAGGATAAAGCTACTACTTCATTGTTGCTGGCCCAGGAAATAGATCCATTTCAATATTAAAAACAGGAAACCACCAACAGATCAGTAATCTGCCCCATTGTCTAGAATCATAGAATCATAGAAATGGGCCATCTAGTCCAACCCCCTGCCATGCAGGAACACCCTCAAAGCACTCCCAACAGATGGCCATCCAGCCTCTGCTTAAAAACCTCCAAAGAAGGAGACTCCACCACACTCCGAGGCAGCATATTCCACTGCCAGACAGCCTTGACTGTCAGGAAGTTCTTCCTGAGGTTCAGGTAGAATCTCCTTTCCTGCAGCTTGAATCCATTGCTCCTTGTTCTGGTCTCTGGAGCAGCAGAAAACAAGCCCTCTCCTTCCTCTACATGGCATCCCTTCAAAGATTTAAACATGGCTATCATGTCCCCTCTTAACCTTCTCTTCTGCAGACTAAACATACCCAGCTCTCTAAGTCTATCCTCATAGGGCATGGCTTCCAGGTCTCTCACCATTTTGGTTGCCCTCCTCTGGACCTGCTCCAGCTTGACCATGTCCTTCTTGAACTGGGGTGCCCAGAACTGGACACAGTATTCAAGATGAGGTCTAACCAAAGCAGAGTAGAGTGGTACCAGTACCTCCCTCCATCTAGACACCATACTCCTATTGATGCAGCCGAGAATTGCATTGGCTTTCTTGGCTGCCGCATCACGCTGCTGACTCATGTTCAGCTTGTGGTCTATTAAAACTCCTAGATCCCTTTCACACGTACTGCTATCCAGCCACGTGTCCCCCATCCTATATTTCTGTATTCCATTTTTTCTACCTAAGTGTAGGACCTTACACTTCTCTCTGTTGAATTTCATTTTGTTAGCTTTGGCCCAGCTCTCCAATCTATCCAGGTCATTTTGAATTTTGATCCTGTCCTCTGACGTATTAGCAACCCCTCCCAATTTGGTGTCATCTGCAAATTTGATGAGCATGCCCTCTATTCCTTCATCCAAGTCGTTGATGAAGATATTGAACAGCACTGGGCCCAGGACAGAACCCTGTGGCACCCCGCTAGTCACTTCTCTCCAGGATGAAAAGCAGCCATTCGTGATCACCCTTTGGGTTCGGTCGGTCAACCAATTACAAATCCAATTAACAGTAGCCCTGTCCAGCCCGCATTTTACTAGCTTCTTTGCAAGAATGTCATGTGGAACTTTGTCAAAGGCCTTACTGAAATCGAGAAATGCTACATCCACAGCATTCCCTTCATCTATCAAGCTAGTAACTCTATCATAAAAAGAGATAAGATTAGTCTGGCATGACTTATTTTTGAGAAATCCATGTTGACTTCTCGTGATTACCGCGTTGCTTTCTAAGTGATTAGAAACTGACTGCTTAATGATCTGCTCCAGAATCTTTCTGGGTACTGATGTCAGGCTGACTGGGCAATAATTATTTGGGTCCTCTTTTTTTCCCTTCTTGAAGATGGGGACAACATTTGCCCTCTTCCAGTCTGCTGGAACTTCTCCTGTCCTCCAAGATTTCTCAAAGATTATAGCAAGCGGTTCCGAAATGACCTCTGCCAGTTCTTTTAATATCCTAGGATGCAATTCATCTGGCCATGGAGACTTGAATTCCTCCAGTGTGGCCAGGTATTCCTGTACCACCTCTCTACCTATTATGTGCCTCATTTCCCCTGTTTCCTCACCTGCTCCCCAACCACCAGGTGGAGTGCTTGTATCCTTCTGGGAAAAAACTGAGGCAAAGAAGGTGTTAAGTAGTTCTGCCTTTTCTATTCCCCCTGTTAGTAATTCACCATCTTCTCTGTGCAGCGACCCTATCATCTCCTTCTTTTTCCTTTTGCTACGGACATATTTAAAAAAGCCCTTTTTATTGTTTTTGATGTCTCTGGCCAGCCTAAGTTCGTTCTGTGCTTTAGCCTTTCTGACCTCCTCCCTACATCTCCTAGCTACTTGCTTAAATTCTTCTTTGGTGGTTTCCTCCTTCTTCCATTTCCTGTACATGTTTCTCTTAACACTTAGCTCAACTGAGAGTTCTTTAGTCAACCATTCTGGTTTCTTCAGATGCCTTCCATTTTTCCTCCTTATTGGCACAGTTTTAGACTGTGCCTTCAGTATCTCTCTTTTAAAGAACTCCCATGCCTCCTGAACTCCTTTCCCTTTCACTATTCTTGACCACAGAATTCCAGCCAGCAGCTCCCTAAGTTTACAGAAGTCCGCTTTTTTAAAATCTAAGATGAGTGTCTGGCTACACTTATCTTCTCCTTCCCACTGAATGCCAAATTCCAGTAGGGCATGGTCACTCCCCCCTAAAGATCCAACCACTTCTACCTCATTAACAAGGTCATCCCTGTTGGTCAGGATCAGATCTAGAATATTTGATCCCCTTGTGGCTTCTTCCACCTTCTGGACCATGAAATTGTCTGCAAGACAAGCAAGAAACTTGTTGGACCTTGCTGTCTTGGCAGAGTTTGACTGCCAACATATATCCGGGTAATTGAAATCTCTTATTATTACTGTATGTCTCCTTTTTGAATGTGCATTACTATACTAGTCTGCATTACTATAACATAAAAGTTTTGGATTACTGTTAGCTGGTAGTTTCAGTTTAAAATTGGCAGCCCCTTTTTAAGTATCTATCAACTTAAAAAAACCCCCAACAACCTCTGGTTCAATCCCTTTTCATGGGAGTGCTAGTTTTCTTGCTCGGACTCTCTGTAGTAGAAGCTATGTTAGATCTTATGTTAGTAGACGAGTATAGAAATGTCCTATTGCTGTTCTGTAGAAATAGTTATTTGGTATAGGTTAACTTTCTTCATTGTTTTTAAGAAAGCAAGCTACTAGGTAATGCTCATCTCTATCCCCTTCTCTTCATGTACTGTTTCCTGTTTTTAACTTTCTCCATCATGGACCTTATTTTTTGTTCAGGAGCTCGAGCAAGGTGTGTACCTGCTTGTAATGTCCCAAAGGTGTACATGTTAAATGGATGATATAGTCACTATCTATGATAGTTTGGTGCTTCTCCTATTAGTCCTTGGCCGAAAAGAGTGCCCATTGGCTTTTCTTGACCCAAGTGTTTTTCCTCAATATTCTGGCCGCATTCTGGTTCTGTGATTGAAGAACAGTGTTTGGGTCATAGTGGTCCTTTCTGCACGACAGGGCACAGCGATGTCCTTTTGCTGCAGCCCCAGTGGAGAGAAAAAGTGCACCAGGAATGCTCCCCTCTGCACCTCACCCAGTCACTGCAGAGGGGGGTGCTCTGGCCCCACCTCTTCCCTTCCGCAGCATAGCTGGGCCTTTGCCATTGCTGCACTGAGGAGAGAGGCATCGCCAGTGTGTTTTCACCATTCTGCATGGCTGGGAAAGGCGGCAGTGCGGCACGACAGTAAGTGTAAAACCGATTTTTTTTTCTGTTTTACAAATACTGCACTCACATGATGACAAGATGGTGGCGGAACTGCGATGACATCGTACAGAAGTGTGACCTGCAGAGTGCTGCCATCATGTCATGATTGCGTGACAGCCACGTGGTGCAGAAAGGGTCAGTGTTGAAGATACCTGTGTCATAGATGAAACCTATTCCAATTCTTCTGTACCAAGCCATATTTGCTTTTTGTGGTAAGAGACCTAACTCACATGCAATATCACTGTCAAATGCTTGAGGAATACATCATTTTTAGCAATTGTTTGAATAGGTTGAAAGGTATTTCCAGTCCTTTTTCACCCAGACAGACTGAACATACTGCAATGTAAATAATAAATAAACATGTTAGGGCTTTAAAGCAACTTTAATCCTGTCTCTCCATTGCTGGTAAATATGACTAGTAAGTCTCATAGATTTCCCAACAATGGTCCATTAAGGACATTTGGCTTGATTAGCAAAGCAGAAAAACTCAGTAATCCCTAAAGTAAATTTCTAGCCAGTGTGTACATGCCTGAGAAAGATGGGAAAGATGAGAGAAAAAAATCACTATGAAAAATACACAAAAGGAAATAAAATCTGAACAGAGTGGTGAACTGCTTGTATCTGGTCTTCAATAACCCCTTGGAAAATGTGAGAGATTACAATGGATCTTGTGAGCAAAGTAATCAACACTGCCAGGCAGGAGCTGAACAACAACCAGTCCCATGCATACACAGAGAGACACCCAAGATCTAGCTCAAAAAGAAACATGCTTATACTTCTTTGTATAAATAAAGAATAGTTCTATTTACTAAAATTTGTCATAATCAAAAACAGGTGCATCTTACTGAGGAAAAAGAAAGAATAAACATCATGTGGTATCAGGAAAAAGTTTTTGTGTCATCTGCTTTCTGTTCACTATTTGTGAACACCTACATGAATTATTTTTGCTTGCACATATTTAGGATCATTAGTTTGTGCGTGAATACAGGAAATCATGCACAAGGACAGGAGACCACTAGGCATACACTTTTCATTTCCCTACTATTGAGAGTGCTCCTATCATCAGAAACAATGTCAGGAGATGTGTGCAAGAAAAAAAAAAGAGAGAGAGAGAGACATCCATTATCTTACAAAAATAGTAAAGTCTGAGTTTCACAAACACCACAAAGAAATTATATACATTTTGCCCAAAGTGCCATTTGTATATCAAATACAGAATGCCTATTTTGCAACATGCAGCTTAGGAAAATGGTCATAAAACCATGTAAAGAGTTGATATCCTGCAAGGCCAGTCTATGTGGAAACTAATATTTTCTATGTCCCTGTTTTTCTAGATCTTCAACTGCAGTTACGAATAAGTGCGGCAAAATGTTTTCTAACCATGTGGGCAGATGCTCAGAAACATCTGGATCACCATATGGTTGTATGCCAATCTGTAGCAATAGCTTACCACTTGGTAAATGGTTGTCAGTATTCATCCCATGTTGTTGGGCCATAGGAAAGCTAGACAAAAGGAGGGAGCTAGTGAGGGTGAAAAACAGCATCTTTTAGCTGCCTTAACACCTAATAGTTAATGCTTCAGTAAAATCTAAGCCTTTAGCAATAACTGCAATGGCAGTTGTAAAGATATTCGTGATATATTCAAATACTGAAAAACTATATCAAACAAAGTCCTTTTTTTCCCCTGTTAACTTATTCAAGAGATAACTCAATCTGTATCTTGTAATCTGAACTCAACCCTCTGAATTGCACTGACGTCACCCAGAGTTAATTTTGATCTGTTTCTTGCTACTGCCAGTTCTCATCCTGTGTATTAATATTTCATTCTCCCCCAAATTTAAATCATGCATATTTTTCAGGGAAGAGCACTTGGTTGCCACTCAGCCATTTTGGTTTACAACTTTTTAAACTTGTTTGCTATAAAACAAAATTGGTTTGTAGATTAACATGCCAGATGCTGAACAATAAATGACACGTTATCATATGCCTACCACTAATGAGATAATGAGCAGCTATGGAAACCAAATTCAGGAAAGGCGTAACACAGATTTATGGTGCGAATGGATGATAAAGTGCTTCAATCATTTCAAAGGCTCTGCTTTGACTGGCTCAACAGAATCCTGTAGTTATATGTTTAATATGCCAGAGAAGAGAGTAGCCAAGGATCTTCTACCCTGTCCAGACTCTGGAAAGTTAGAATTCCCAGAGTTTCACATCCAGCATGACCACTGGCTGGGGAATTCTAGGAAACATAGTCCTGTAAATAAGTAAGTAAGTAAGTAAGTAAGTAAGTAAGTAAGTAAGTAAATAAATAAATAAATAATCAACCCATCCATCCACTTTTTTTTCAAAATCAGACTTTATCTGTGCTTAAACAGCAATCCAGTGAATATTTTTAAACTCTGCATTTAATAGTGGTACATTCCCCTTCTTCCTGCATCTTTAGGTGATAATGGGGATTGCTTGATTTACTTCCAAATATGTTAGGCCAGTTGAACAGCATTCTGGGACCGTCTTCCTTATTTTGTTGGATGGAGCCTTAAAGTCCTGCCCTGAAAGTATGGCATAATATCCCCCCGTGTGGTCTTGGACAGACATCCATGAGAGAATATTGACATAACTGTGGACATGCATACAGCACAGAGAGGTGTTGATTGCTGTTAAAACCTGAACAAGAGTACAAGGTGCCTCTGTGTTTTGTGTCAGGTTAGCCAGCCTTAGTAACATCTCAACTTTACCTTAGAGCAGCAGCCAACACAAATGGGTCATTTGTTTGCTCTTTATATGCTACTGAAATCGATGTCAGTGCTTGTACACAAGGACCTAAAAATACCAAGAGGAACCCTTAGAAAATCTTGGTGGTGGTAGTGGTGGTGATTTTTTATTATTATTATTATTATTATTATTATTATTATTATTATTATTATTATTATTATTAACACAATACCATTCTCCTTACTACGCTTCTTTCCTTGCTTTTTTCCGACATCCTGTATCTACTCCGGAATCTTTAGCTCACCCACCACAAACACTGCTAACTACTAACTCGTAAAACATATCAGCTGGCTTTATTACTTTTAACCATCTTTCCAATTGTGCTATAAAATAAAGGCAGATGCCATTTTAACATCTTATTATTGTCAAGGGCCGGCTCCTCCAGCAGCACCTGCTTAGCAGCAATCTGCTTGTTTATAGCTCCCCCCCTCTTTTATAGGTGACAGTTTAAGGTGGCTGCTCTCTATCTTGCAAAGAGTTCCTTTTAATGTAGCTGAAGTGCCGCACGCAGTAGGTGAGCGCCTTTCTTTTTCATCCGGTGATATTGAGAAGGGGTCGCAGGTTCACCTGTGATTTTTGCTTGACAGCTTCGCCACACACATCAGGCTCTGCCAAATGCTCTGCCATTAATTTATGATTTAAAGTAATTAACTTTTGCTGATTAAAGTAATTATTTCAAGTGCATTGCACTCAGGCCCAAATGATGCACGCAGCCCCCTCTCCAGTTTGAGCTAACAGCATGCCAAGTGCTTAAAAGCTGCACCAGGGAGCTCACAGTGGCTTCTGCCAGTCTAACAGATCTGCCATGTTTATGGCTGACTTGTACTAACTGCTCATTTTAATGCAGAATCCTGGCAGAACACTGACACAGTGTGAAACCTTCATCCGGTAAACAAGACAAGCTTCAAATTGGTGACATCGATGACAGTGAAAACTGTTTAAAAACGAATCTTGCCTCCAGCCTTTTAGAGGTATTATTTCCCCCCTCTTTCTCCCTTTCTTTTTGAGCACTATTCCTTACCCAGATTGCCTGTTAAAACAATTTACAGCTTTATCCAGCATTTGTCTTTCAGCACAAGCTAGGTGAAAAATTCAGGTTTCTTCATGGCAGAGAAGTCCTGCTTTCTTTCTCACACATGCATACACCCTTCCAAAATGGAGGAGGGAGCCAATATTTGAATGCTACCCATTTTATATGGAAGAACAGGTCTATTCTTAACGTGGTTAATAGCTCTTCAGGACTGTGCATTTATCCTCTTGGTCCTCTCCATGTAATCTGAGTTCTGACCAAGATACAATAGCAGTGGTGGGAGAGCGGCACGGCTTCCAGAGAACAAAACTCTGCCAATGTGGAACGCTGTTGCAAGAGGTGCATTTTGCCAAATGAGTGCCAAAGTCTAATTTTAGTTTTGTTTCTCTGTGGGAAGAAGATAATTCCAGGAATGGCAGTATTTGGCTTTTGAACACACTGTTATCAATGAATACCAGCAAGCCCATACTTAAAATAAATACGCCTGAATGGTAATAAGACAGACGGTTAAAACCAGCCTCGATATTTTAATTAAATATTAGCAATCAGTTAGTTAAATTGACTAATTTTCTCTCATTTGGGGCATTTCCCTTTTCATATTACATGACTCCTCTCCCCAATACTGAGACACTTGGTTTTCATTTCTAATTTGAATGATGGTAGCAATAAAATCATCGAGACTATTTACATTCTTACTCTAAATGCAGAAACCTGGTCTCAAACGTAATGAAGCCGCTAAAGGGAGATTCTTGACACATTGGAATCTGCTTGACAATATATGCTGTGAAGAAAAGCTGTCAGGAATATGAACGCACACACACAGGGTCGATATGCACATGCCACACACCCACAACCAAAAGACATAAGGAAGCTCTGAAATATGGCAGGGAAGAATTCCAAAATAAAATCTATGTTCTAACACAAAGCACATTTTTTCCTGGATGCAGAAAAGCTCTGGACTATTAAAGGCAGAGTGGTTGGCTTTAATTCATCAGGGCAAAGTGCAGGTGGCCATTTTGCTGATTTCTGTGATGCTGAATTCTGGCTCCGAGTGCTCTTTTCTGCTGAGGCAATTCACACTGCTGAATACCCCACTTGCTCTTATAGGCAAACATTGAATCAAGTGCCAAATTGTACCAGTTTATGTGTTGAGGACAAATCCAGGGAGTGATGGGGGCACTGAGTACATCTTTCACATGTTCCTCTGAAAAGAATTCTATAGAAATCATACCTCCGAAATATCAAAACCAATCTGCTAATTAAACTATACAAATTATTCTTCTAGAACTACGATGCTTGGAATGATCATATTTTTCAAATACCTAGATCATAAAGAGAATCTGCTGAAAAATAAATATGACATGAGAAGCGAATTCAATTACAATTTTAATGATGAAGCCACACTGAAGAGAAAAAGAGGAGACGTCTTAAGTGAGCACAGTGGGACTTACTTCCAAGCAATCATGCATAGGATTGCTCAGTATGGTTTTCAAGGATTTCAGTGGTCTTAATGGAGGATTGGGTTACACAATTCTCCAAGCCATTTCCCCCAATCCCTGTGACTATTAATGGAAATTATTCTATTGATTGTAATTGATTTTGGAGCAGGCCTTTTCTGCTGTAAATCAGAAGATTTGGGCTCATACGTTGTCCTTCTGCTAAAATAGAGAAAGAAAGAAAAAAAGAAAAGAAAAAGGAATCAGAATTGTAGTATTATTGACTCAGTCTAAATGTGGGATATAAAATCACAGAAGATGTAATTAATGAGTCTGATATGAAGGCTATAAGCATCAGTACTGGCAAACAAGTGTTCAGAATCAAATATAAAGACAATTCTAACAGTATAGCACCACAACCTCTGGCTTAGATTGTCATTATAAACAGATGCAAGTAATGTTATTTTTCACAAACTAGCACTGTGTGCGCGCATTCTTTCTATTTCTCCCATCTATCCAGCACCAGAAATTGTTGCCACTTAGGCTCAAATCCAAATGCCAGTTTCAAATACAGTAGATCCACTAAACTAGTCAGCATTTTGTAAGTCAGCATTATACAATGTAGGCACCATTATGTCAAAGGGTCTACTCTAACTGGAACTAGCAAGTGTTTTCAGATCTCTAAATTAGAAACTCCCCACCCCCCACCCCCCAATATAGTCTACAATTATACTCAGTAAGACCAAGTGTAGTTCTCATCAGCCATCTGTGGTTTCATCAGCCACTCCGGAAACTGACTGTTAATTGCCAATTGTTAACCAGACAATGGCAGATGCTAACTTTAATATCCAACAGTGCTCTTCAGAGCATCTTTTATATGCATGCATCCATACTTTAATATACTTTTTTTCTTTCCCAGAAATATGCCACCTTGGTAAAGGCTGATTAGCTTAGTGTGCTGTGTGTAATGAAGCAGTGAACTCATAAAAATGACAGTAGACATTCCAGTATTGGACTACAGCAAAGGTAACATAACTAATGATCAATAACAGAAGGAGGTATCCTTCCATAGTTTTAAGGTATTCTGCCATTCATTCAATGGATATGCTTACATTTCAGCAGGGTTTTTTTTTGCCCCCCCTTTTTTTTTGGCCACAATAATATGAGGATAATTTCAACAAATCTTTGCCAATACACATGCCTCACAGCAAATACTCAATTAGCCTTGGAGCATTAAAACGTAATGCACTGAAGCAGGCTTTCCCTCCAAATATTTACTAAAGGATTTCAGTGTCCATATTTATTTCATCTCGAGCAGAAACATAATCGAGGTACATTTTATTGCCATATTGTTTTGGTACTAAAACATCTTTTCAAGTCAAAAACCTCACGACAAATTGGATCCTTCTGGGTGAGCGTGGGCTTCTTTTCATAGAAAATTTGCTTGCCTAAAATAATGAATAATGAACCCATTACCTCTCTGACTGTGGCCTGCAGTCTACAAAGAGATATTAGGAGCAATTTGTACTCAACATGCAGGTCTGTTCCATCTAAAATGTTATCAATGAGCTTGTCAACCCAAGCCCTAACCTTCTTTGTTATTTTCATCTGCTCTCCTCTCAGATGTCTCTGCTCATGCCCGTAACCTCCAAAGACTAGCAACAGGATGTCATACACCTGTTTTGCTTAAGGCTGGGACTTGGAGTCCTGTGCGATATTGTGTAGGCATTGGCTCGCTTGCTGCTTTGCTCAACGTATATGTCAGAATGTCAGATGATAGTTGTTGTATCTGCAGCTGTTGCATAAGAACAGTGCCAGGGGCACAACTTTCCTGCGGTGAGCTTTAATTTGCTCTGCCCTCCCTGAAGAGCTCCCTCACTTCACCTTGCTGATGCTGCTGCAGCTGTGTAAGAACTGAGCCTCATGTGCAGCTGAGACCAACCTTATGGGGAAGAGAAGGAGGACTATTAGCAGCAACAGACATGCCAAGGCATCAAATAGAGCATAAGCATAGCTAGAGTGAATAGCAGGAAATGAGCAGGGTAATACATGCATCTTTGTTGTTCATGAGTGGTCGCTATTTATTCCTATGCCTGAAAATTGGTCAGCAATGGGTGCTGTAAATGTTCACAAGTAGGTCAATTTCCTTACACATTTGGAAACTATGCCAGAAGAGTTCCTTGAAGCCTAAATAAGCTATAAGCTGTCAGGGTATTCATGGGAGATCTAACCAAGTTTTATGACTGCTTCCAGAATTAGGTTGACAATCCAACCAGATGTACAGTGTGATTGCAACTGGACTGCCAAAGGCAAAACAGCAACACAACAACAGTCTCCTGTCAACATGGGTATGGTGGACAAAGTTGTATGTATATCCACCTGAAGATTTATTGGTGTGGAACATGCGCATGGATTAGATTTTTCCACTGAAATGAATGGGCGAATCCACGCTCACAAAATCCCTTCATGTATGACCTTTTGAGCATGCACAGATTTCAGGTCTGGGGCTGTTGCATTTTAAGGACAGAAATAGTTTTCCCAGATAAGGCAGGAGAACTGAAAGGAAGTTTCAGAAGGGCTACATAAATATTGCAAGCCATTTCTCAGTGGCTTTTTTGTGCTCAAGAAGGATAGTTGCTTTTCAAAGTGACATGGCGAGATTGCAGAGATCATTGGTAATTTAAAAGAAGAAACACAGAGTCAGATTGTAAATAGAAACATCATTACATATTACTATATTTTTTCCTTTGGTTACATCTATTATTTAATAAAAGACAGAAGCACTTTGTTTTTTCCATTTGAAATTTTAACAAAATTGAAAACAAATAGAAAACTTTCTTTACATACTTGCAATGATTGTTATTGTGTGCCTTCAATTCATTTCTGACATATGGAGCCCCTAAAGTGAACCTATCACAGGATTTTCTTGGCAAGATTTGTTCAGACTGTGGCCCTTACCACACTACGCTACAATCCCACGTCATCCTATCACGATCACAAAATCCTGCCATTGCCAGGATTGGATTGTGACCAAACGCTTCCCACTGCACTAGTTGGCTGCTGGCAGAAGGGAAGCCGTTACCATATTTTTTCCTGTAATGGTTTATGGTGCTATCGCAACAGCTGGGAATGTGACAGCAGTGGGACCTCAATTGCAGACTGGCAGCAATGCGTCCCCATGTCAGGACGGTGCTGTGGTGCAGTTAAGGGCTCGTGTTTGCCTTTTCCTCCATATAGCTACACAATTCAAGGAAAAATGCATCAAGATGCTGTTATGCTCAAATGTGTGTCTATATCTTGATGAAGAACTGTTGAGGTGGTTACTACTAGTGTCAGAGAAAGAAGACATTTTCAGTAGTTGAACAGCACACTTGAATAGTATGCCTGAAAATTTTCTGCCCATTTGATCACATGCTTTCTTGTAGTTCCTGACTCTACAAAGCAATGAGGCCTGCAATTCTATGACGTTTCCCTAGAAGAAAGGAGTTCACTGAGGCTTGCTTTTGAGTAGACAAGATTAGCATTTCAATTAATTCCTTGAATAAGAACAGTAAAAAATGAGGTTCTGATTTGCTGTCTCCATGCCTCTCCCTTGCATTTTCCATTGCCATTTTATTCTGTAGATGTGAACAACTTAGCTAGCTACAATATATGACAGAGTTTTCTGCTTGGGACAAGTGCAATAGTTCTTGGTATGATTCATGTTGAACCATATTATGTGAGGCAAAGTGAAGCACAAAGATTATTCAATACCCTATTTATTCAGTTCTTGAGATGCCACCCCCCGCAATTCTTGGATTTAAGGGCAACATAAATGGCACCACAATGTAAATTGTTTCTGACTACATGGACTCAAAAATGCCCCACCTAGAATGGAGATTAGTTTAATTTCAAAAATATTCCACATTTTTTTTTAATATTCTGTGCTATTCTTTTTTGGGAAATATTGCTTAGGTTTTTAAAATTTGTTTTCTACATAGAATGGTAGCCAGAAACATATGACCACTACCCCACTTTCTCTACCTATCATTGTTCAGGAGTGAACTATAGAGATTTAATTCACAGCTGACATGAAACTGGTGAGAAATACACCCAAATGTAAAGGTGTACCTATGTCCTCTGGTCACCTAATGTCCAAATGCCTCTAGGCTGTTAAATTTTCATGTTTACCTGTTTTCATGTTTACCTTAAGTGTGTTTATGTCTGAAAGAATCCAGTGGCCCAGTAGTACACATTCCCAGACTTGTCAAATCACTCTACAACTTTCTGAAATATCTAGTTTTAAGCTCTTAAGGAAAAAAAATATGCAGGATTAAAGGAACAGAAGTTATTAAATGAAGGGGGAGAGGGGATAGGAAATCAAGACATAAGCAGCATACGTTGGTATTAAGAGGATAGTTCTGGGTCTATTGAAACAACATATATTTTTTTTTAATCCCAGTCCAGGCCTATTTAAATTTACTGCCACTCTCCCAGATACATTATCATTTTTTCCTTCCCAGGAAGAACAGTACAATTTGGTATGTTGCCTATATAGGGACATTGCCTCAACCTCTTCTTGCTCAGTAACAGGTCTACAGGTGGGATACAACTAGACAGAAGAAAAGATTTGCTGGGTTAGAATAGGGCTCCTAGTGTTGTATGGTGTTACTTACTAGTGATTGTTGGCCAAGACATGACTGAGAAAGCATTTGTTGGTTCTGTTGGCTCTTCTTTTCACCTCTTGTCAATGTCAGAGAGTAGTAGATCTGAGTTGGTGAAGCTGTGCTTCTCCGAATGTTTTTGGACTCTAACCCCCATTATCCCTGACAGTTGATCATGCTCACTTGGCTGATGAAAATTAAACACAAGTCCACCATCCCTGCAGTAGATAATTGTGTCATATCTCATCATCCTTGCTAGCTTTTGAAAGACATGCTGCACCATTCCAAGAGTTCTTGGTGTACCATAATTTTTGAGTCAACGGCAGACAGTATTAGCAGCCTGCATCTGAGGGTCAAACTACATGATATGTTTAGCATAGTTTTTAGAAAAGGAGCTCCCTCAAATGGTGAAGGACAATCTACTTGACATAGCACATGCTTTTCCTCACCAACACATTTTGCATTGGCCATTCAAAGGCATACACAGGCTTAATTTTCAAGTCTGATTATGGAAGCATGTATCTCTGACAAAAATCATATTGTAGGAAGGACAATGGATTAATTGCTGTTTTCCAACAGCTTCCATGGAACCTGGCAAGAGGGTGTACCTTGCACCCTGTTATACTATGTACTGTTGCATTCAAACAACAGCCTCAATGTCATGCCACAAAACAGTTTTAGAAGCACTACCACTCTGCATTTCTAAACAACCTGACATATGGCAAATAATACCATTGCTAAAAAGATAAAGTCAGCACCTGTGTGGCATAGTTACACATTTCTCTAGAATTAAGCTTATAAGAGAAAACAAAAATCTCTGGCCACAAGTGCTGTTGGGGATTCATCTGATCTTGCCCTGGGAATGGCCAAATTGCTCCCCAGAAGCAACTAAAATGCCTTTAATGGTATTTCACGTTCAGCTATGTTTTAAAAAGGCTAGTTCTCTGACACAAATTTAATGGAAGAAAGCAAAATAGCACCAATAGTTTGTGTTGTCTGCATATTCCGTTTTGAAGCATTGTGTATCACATTGTATATCATGAATAAGACGTACACTGTAATACAGTTTTTCTCATGGACAATGGGGCTCATGCAGTGAACACTATTGCTCTAAATCCCCAATGGATGCAAGGCAAAATGAGTGCGTAAGTGAATGCTTCGTAAGTGCAATTCACATAAGTGCATTTTTGGATCATTTTCCATTTCCCCTATTCCTCCCCCCGCCTTCCTCTTTTCTCCCCCTCCTTGAGTGAACAAATGTACCAGAATGATATTTCGGTTCTGTACCTTTCCATGAAGCCCACACACAGTTGGGAATCTTGCACATCGAGGAGTTGGGAATTAACAAATACGAAAATCTTGACATTTACACAGTTTAGACATGTTACTTTTATTTAAAAGGACTTTATATATATATATATTGAAAGGGTGCAGAACCCTTAGTGAATAAACCTGTTAATGCCTCTTGCTTTTTGTGTTTATACGTGCCACTTCTAATAATTGTCACTATTGACCTAAGTGAGAAACATTCCAACATGTTTATAGAAGACACTGCAGGGTTTTAGTGCAGGCTGTATCTACAGAATAAGAGAAAAGACAGAAGGAATAAACCCTGTAGAATAGTGTTATTTACCACCAAGCATCTTGGTTCCTCACTTGTAAATAATTAGGACCAAAGAAAGGACCTACAAATAAATGAATAAGAGACAAAAAGCAATGACATTCAAAAGCAAAGCTCCCAAATGGATATGCTCTTGACCCTTCTGGGGAATGACAAAAGCAGAAGGAAAGAACATGCTTGGACTCACTCAAATTGCCTCTGCCATTTTCCAGCTTCATTAGAGAAAGGGACTCCTGGTACAGGTGGGCATTGTCAAGGGGCCATTTTGTCTTTGAAATGGCACTTTGTTATGTGGACAACTATGTTTCAGCATGGCAGAGAAGCAAATAAAACTGAAGGAGGGATAGAAAAATGTGATGAATTACACACCCATTCTAATCAGGTGCTTTTCATTGTGGGTAAATTGGGGAAGCACATTTAAATCTTAGGGGTGATTGTGACTGCATGTTAAGTCACCTAATGTAGCCCATCCTGCAAACTGTACTCTGTCGTACATCAGCAATCACTCAGAAATTAGGCCTTGTGCAGGCATAAGCTATAGCCAAATGCAACAGATTGCCATCCACTGGCAGTTGGCAAAGGGTAAAATTTATAAATGGCAAATTGTCATCTGAATCCATTCTGAGTTGATAAATAGTGGACTTGCCATACATTTCTAATTGTTGTTACACATCCTAAGAATTGGCTTTATGCCTCAGGCAAATCAATAGTAGTATAATGATTAGGAATGAAAATTAATCTAAAGCAGTAAGAGATTTACCAGTACTTTGTTAATTCATTGCAAGAAATACATATTTTCATATGATTGTGATCAGTTTTGTCACCTAAGAGAACATTTAATGATTTCTACTGCACCATGAGATTGCAGCTAGGCATGAGCATTACACTAACACAGTCAAGAGTTTGGAAGTCTTAATTTTTGGATAACAACTCCCAGAATTTCCCAACCAGCATGGCTACTTTCCCCACGATATAATGAAAAAGTTTCACAGTCCCCTACATCCTGAAACCAAGGGAGCAAGAGAGCTGGTATCCCATGAGTTAGTTCCACAAATCCAAAATTTGCGAAGTCTGGCCACAGTATTTGGGTGGTATCCAGGGCTGCAGTGTGCATCCCAAAGCTAGCTTGATGCACCTGCAAAGTACAGTAGGATGCTTAAAAAAAAAAAGCAAGCAAAACCAGCTCTTCTTGTGCTGCTCCTCACTTTAACTAACTACAACATTGTTCTTCATGTTCTTCATAGTGGTAATTCTGGTGAGAGTCAAATTAGTGTTTTCAAAGCATTTTAAGTACAGTATCTTGGGGGTTTTTTTGCAACAACTACATGAAATGAGTCTTTCTTCTGAAGCAATAATACTATTGGACGTGGACTGAGGAAGTGTAAGTTCAAATTTCTTCTTCCCACAAGTGAAGATGCAAAGACAAGAGGCACACATATGATTCTAGGGACTCATGAGAGGAACAGTAGCGGAGGGAGGGAGGGAGGGAGGGAGGGAGGGAGGGAGGAAGGAAGGAAGGAAGGAAGGAAGGAAGGAAGGAAGGAAGGAAGGAAGGAAGGAAGGAAGGAAGGAAGATGATCTAGACATGTCAGTGTCATTTACTTGTTGTTGCATACACCATCAAATTGCTTGTCAACTTATGACAATGCCATGAATTTGATAGGGTTTTCTTGGGCAAAGAATTGTTTGCTATTGTCCATCTTTGAAATATAGCATACAACATCTAGAATTTCTTGGTGGGTCACTGTCCAAGTACTAATCAGGAATGGTCCTGCTTAGCTTTCAAGATCAGATGGGATCTGGCTTCTTGGGGTATTTAGGGCTCTTAGTTATATCCCACCTCTCATCCCATGGATTTAAGCACATATGGCTCTCCCCTACTCCATTTTGTCCCCAAACAAGCATGTAAAGTAGGTCAGGATGAAAGAGAGAGTAATTAGCCCAAGGTCACCCAGTGGGACCTAGAACCTGGACTTCCACATTCTGATCCAATACTCCAAGTCCCACTGAATTCGTTAGAGGTTAATTCCCTTGAGACTGCAACCTTAGCCATCAGCACTTTTGCTACAGGTAATGCATTCATGATAAGTTCTCAGACAAAACATTCTTTCAGGTTGTTCAGACCTATTTGTAATACTTCTGTCCTCACAAAGTGTTCTGAGTATCACCTCTAAAGACACTGTTCAGGTGTTCATTGACAAAAACACAAGATAATCAACTATTAAGAAGCAAACAAACCCGTAATTGTTATTCATTTAGGCTAATTATAGCCAGGAAGTTGTAACTAGTTGATTATCTTGTGTTTGTGTTTTCTTCTTGGAAGATGGTACTTGGAGCCAAAATGGGGTGGTAGTATTGGTGCAAGCTTTTGACTTTTATGTTTAATGGTGCGCTAAGCATTTTGCACACCCTCCCAAGAGACTAATTCTTTCAGTTACCAAAATTTTTTCACAGTCCTCACATTATCAGGAAACATAATATAGGCTCTCATGGTAAAGAAACTTTGTAAATAATTCTACAGTTGCCAGGATAGACTGTGGAAAGATTTGTGTTTCTTTCTCCCTTCTGTTGTTCATCTTTTCACTTCTGTCTTAATTCATTGATATACATGGCAGCAGGTTGGAAGCTTATACAGAGGAACACAGGAGGCACGGATTAATTCCCAGCTTGGCAATGCATCTCCCAGCCTTTTTTTTTCTCTTCACAGTGCTATCCTTTATCTTTACAAGGATGGTTTTGAATATGTGATGTTTCAGTAGCTTAGCCAAGTGACAGAGCTGCATGTCAGCCCCCATTTAATTGGAAGAAAGAGTGGTTCACATTTAAGTGTTTAAGAATTTCAACAAAGTAAAATAAGACATACACTTCAGTCCAGAGATAGAAACATGGGACATAATGTCTGGCAGGGTGTCAATGCCTGGTACCACATGGCAGCTGGCACTGTGCCCCAGTGCCTTGGAAGAGCCCATCAGCACCCTGGCTGCAATGGCAATAGTAGATGGCCATTTAAATTTCTCACAGTGCTCCTTGCTTTCACTTTATTCTGGGGCACTGAGGTACATCGTAATGAAGAAAGCCCCCTTACCAGACCTAGGAGAACACCACTGGTGAATTTCCCAAGCCCCCTTTACCTCCATTTGGGCAGCAGTGGTGTAATTGATCCAAATTCTTCATTCTGGAGCATTGTGGGGAATTAAAATGGAGGCAGGACTTCATTATATGTAAGAAATTTTGCTAATAGCCCCTTCAAACCTAAAGCCAGCGTGTTGTTCTTTGCAATTAATTTTGCACAAGAGTGGAAAGGCATGCATATTCTCCATCCACGTTAAAACAAAGCAAAACAAAACTGAACAAAAACAGGCCTGGCCTGGCCTCAGATGCTTCCCCTCAAGATGCACATCACAGATGGGAAGGACAGACTGAAACCTTGCTGTGAGCCAGCATTTATATTTAGCGATTATTGCAGGCTATTCAGTAAAGAGAAATAAAATAAATATGCCCATTAATCTTAAAATGATTGAAAAAACATGTTTGCAATGTTCATGAATTCCAAAAGTTGTCAAAAATATGTGATGAGGTAAATGCCACTTGGAAACTGCTATACAAATATGTAATTTGCGAGCCTGACACTTTGAATACAGTGCCATTAACGTGGCCATTTAGAAGCATAAATTATCTGCAGTACTAAAAGAGATACATAGTGGACTGTTTTATCTTATAATGCATATTCCTTTGAGAATGGTAATACCTGAGAAGACAATTCATACTACTACCATAATACATAGCTAAACTAGAGACCATACCACAGTCTATGTCATTGCTACCTACCACCCTGACTGCATGAGCATTTTCCTTTGTACGAAATCTTCATCTCTCAGATCATAATTTGCCTGATATTTTCATTAGCGCTAAGATGCTATGAACCTCCAATAAGAAGGGAAAAAATGTTTTGTATTATGTGGTTCTTATGACACAGCAAAGTTTGGACCTTTTTATCATACTTTATTGGCAAACATGTTTCTCGATACTTCACCAGCTTAATTAATGGCACTAAAAGACTGCAGAGTACTAAATGTTATGGCCATTTCCTTTGCTACTCTTTAAATATAGCTGTCAGCTCTATAAATCTGCAGTGAGGGGTAGAGTCAAAAGTTAACTATTCCTCTGTTTATTGCAAGGAGATTGCAACTGAGATAAACAAAAGCATTATCTCCTAATCTCATAAAGAACATTTTATGGAATGGGAAACATAAAATGTCAAAATGAAGGTGTCTAGCTAACTGTTATGATCACCAGGATTCTCTTGGGATAGTCATCCTTGATTCCAGAACAACAGGAGAAATCAGAACACATTTCTTGAGTCAGAGGCAGGATATAAGCAATGTGATTGATTGATTGGTTGATTGAGCTAGTGCCCATATGCGTATATGTACTCACCTTAGCCTCACCTCATGCTCAGAATTCTCTATACAGTAATACTGCTATCTTCTTGATTATGTCTGGATACTGGATCTGGTGGGGTATGTCTGGGGAGACATTGGATTCATCTGTTCAGTGCAAGAACATTCATCCATCTGAAGAAGGAATGTAGGTAGGAGTCAAAACCAGCAAGAGAATTTTCTCTGTTGTGGAGGGGAACTGTTGTTTCCAGACTTTGTTTAGACTTTGTTTGACTCATAGAGGTCCAATGTGGTATAGTAATTAGAGTAATAGGTTCAGACTGGAGAGATCCCAGTTGAAATCCCCAGTGAGCTGTGAAACTTGCTGGGTTATTTGGGGCCAGTCTCTCCCACCCTGATCTACCCCGATCTACCCCGTGTGGCTCACAGAGTTGTTATGAGAATAAAATGTGTTTGTGTGCTGGGAGTGGAGGGGAGGATGCCATCTTCTTAGATAAAGGGGTAAAATTCCTTGGGTAAAAAGAAGATAATAGTTTGGGGGTAGCATTCTTCCTTTTCCAGTTGTATGCTCATGCCTTTCCTCTTGTATGTCTTTCACCAGGATACTTCAAAGGAAGTATCTAAAGTGCAGAGCTCTACCCTCTAAGGTTCTGACCCCCAGTTCATGCCAGTATTCTATTATATTCATCTTTGCAGAGATGGATTACAATGTGTGGAAAGAGGAGATTTCCACCCCAAAACCTTTTATGGGCCAGATCACTATAAGGTCATTATAGGTTCTCTGTAGAGGGCCTCCAGTCATTGCTTCACCCATGGACACACCTTCATTCTTCTTCTTCTTTTCTTTATGCAGGAAAAAAGAAGAAGAATTGACGCAGTCTCTTCTGGTGCTTGCTGGCTGGCACAGCTAGCTACTACAAACTATAGTTGGCCGTAAGCCTGGTGTGACATTGCTCTGCCTCCCAAATGATCTCAGTTGAGCATCTCTCTCTCTCAAAAAAACAACCAAAAACAAAACAAAACACACAACCGAAAACTCTCTATCCCTTTTTCCAATCACTGATTGAAAATATCAGTGGGGTTTCCTCTTTCCTTTAGACCAAATGGGATGGGAATGAAATGGGAGCTTTTGTGGCCACACCTGACCTTTCATAGGCTAAGTTGGCCTCACTGGCTAGAGGTTTCCCCCTCCTTTATGATATAGCATAATGCACTTTTCTCTTTATCTTAGGTGAGTCCCCAAAACTGTGAAATTTTGGTGAATTTATATTTTATATCTTTTCAACTTTGCCAAATGCACAGGGGTAGTTTCACTAGCCCAAGACCCTTCAGTACATTGCTGGGGGACACTCCTGGAATGATGATGATGATGATGATGATGATGATGATGATGATGACGATGATGACTTTGTGACATGTTTTTGTACCACTTCTAGTACTTGTTGCTAGCCCTTACTTCTCTTATTCTTTCATTTGGGTCCGTGAGGATGGAGGCATTCTGTTCCATCACTGTCATTTTAAAGCAAAAACAAAATAATGACCTTGCAAAAGCAAAGATAGTTATCTCAGAGAAAGAGAAAAGCAGAGAAAAATGCTATCTAAGCTTTTCTTTCTGACCACTCAACTCTCCAAGTATCTACTTAGTGGAAGTGGAAGAAGCAAGAAGCAAGTGTGGATGATGAGATGCAGAAAATGCTTCCCAGGCTGAGATACATTAAGAAATTCAGTGAGATTGCTGCTGTGAACATAGCCCCACAGAGAATCATGGCTGTGCTTGTATACACAGGAAATTGTCAAGACTGCCCTTCATTTTACAAAAGCAGATTTTCAAGTGTCTAGAAGATAAAGGGTCAAGTGGACCCATTTACAAGAAGTTACTATTCGCTTGAGAAAGAATAATTTTACAAGATCCAGCTGTGGAACATCGAATGAAGAAATTGTTCTCTGCAAAAGAAAATGCTTACCTTTATATAAATAGTAATATGGTTTCCTGGAGCTGCTGGGAAACATGATGCTATATTAGTGTCTAGCTGTGTTTATTCCTCACTACACCTGACTTCACTTACCTCAAGCCAAGGTTACCCAGCATTATATAGAAGCTTATGTTTTGACATCAACAGCAGGAACCATGACTGGTGTAAACTCACCTGCTCCAGAAGGAATCAGTATGAAATAGGTGAAATCTAGGCCAATCAATTATTCTTGTCAGTTTCTGTGTAAGTCTGGGATTCAGTGTGGTCCATGCTGGTGTACATGCCAGACCAAACCCAAGAAATTGTATGACAAATTCTGTTTGGTTTTCAAATCTCACCCATTATGTGAAGAGACAGAAATCCTGTTCTGATGCCCGGATAACAGCCTGCTTACTTCTCTTTATGGCTGTTGCCAGACTTTCAGCTTTGTATAATACTTCTCTCCCCAGAAATAAGCCTGATAAAAACAGCCCCTTTGATGCAATTAGTGACAGAAAAAAAAAGGCCTGTCATTGATTTCCATGAAAATTACTCCTCTACATACATACACACATCTGGGCACATCTAGAATTAAATTTTAAAAGTTTTTTAATGTGGCTGAAATGTAAGATGTAGTCAGGCCTTGATGTATCAGGAAGGACTTCATTCTTGCAAACTTAGTGGTATTTGCGAACTGTACTCTTTCTCACATAACTACATAATTTTAAGTGGAGGATGATGAGATGAGGACAAGGATGGTATAGATAAATATAGCATAGCAATGGAGGAAAGCCCAGACTCTTTTCCTGGGGGTATGATTGGTATGGCAATACTAAAGTCAGTGCTCTGTGACCAATAGCAACTAGCGCATGCCAGTTAATACCAAGACTAGTCCTGTTAGACAGAGTGAAGAAGCCACCACTGGTGGCAGGAAGTGTAAGATGGAGAGCAGTAAAATTTCAGAGAAGAGGATCATCTGAGTCATACAGGTGCAGATAGTCCATTGTTTTCTGGGTGTGATGATCCCTGAATTCTCCAAATACAGGAAACTGCACTACATACTTTGAGGTAGACAATATACCCCCGAAGCTAATATGCTGCCATCAGGTACATTGAAGAAGCCAATTTGTTGTTATGTGCCTTCAGATTGAGCAAGGAGTCTAACCCTGTGTCTTGGAGTCCTAATCCCAACACCCAAACAACTGCGTTATGCTGGCTCTAGGAGGGAGCAGGACTGAAATAACTGCCAATTTGGCCAGCTGAAATGGAAGAAGTACTATGCTGTCCTTTCCCTCCGTTAGCAAAATGTCTGGGACCTGCCCTGGTTCATACTTTTAACCTTCACAGTACTACTGCTGTATCTCATAACAATTTTGCTTGTTATGGATTCAAACAAAATATCTTTCAAAATTTTGTAGCTGTTTCCAACACAAGCTAATGCTGGGGAAAAAAAAAAGGTATGTCCATCATTTTGAATGAAACCAACGTGCAACTTTAAATCCAAGGCACTTTGTAAATGGAAAAGGGACAACATAATTGAACAAAGAATCCAGGCTTGTACATGAAGTGTTCTTGGAAAAGCCTTTTCGCTGCCCGTCATTGAGGGCTCACAGGAAACAGAGTAATAGAAACATTGCCGAAGATTGTTTTCTCCTAAGCATTTTGGTGTTTAATTTTGAGGAAAGGGAACATATTATCAGCTGTACTCCACTCTCACTTCACTCCAGGAGACTTTGTGAGAAAATGGTCTAAAAACTGGCAATCAATATTGTGTGTATGTGAACACAGTGTGCCATTAAATGGCCAGATATTTAGATCTCTTCAAACACAAGGTGATACAGAAAAAAAAACTAATAACTGGGAAGGAGAAACCAGTTGGAGTTGTAATTCAGAGGAACAAAGACTTGGAAGGAAGTTGTACTACATTAGTTCTGAATCGGGGGCGGGGGCGGAATTCACATTTCAAGGGGAATAAAAGCTTGTTGGCCTTTTGCCATAACCTTCTGCTCTCAACTCAGAGAGACAGATTTTGTTCTGCCACACATGAGTCAGAAATAAATTTTGAATGTTCTATTTGGATTCCAACCCAACAATGTCCTGTAGATTTTTAAGTCTTACTCACCTAAAAGAATTCTAACTGAGCCATAGGATTAAACACATATTCACACACACTAGAGTGTAGCTTCTTTCTTTCCACTCTAAGGAAAATCAACTTTTTCCCCCCACAGATCTCAATCTCAGTCTGAAGAGGGAAAGTGGGATTTCTAATGAGAACCCCAGAACTGGTTTTCATGGTTTACAGGTTTGTTATTAATTTTCCTTACCCGCAGACACTTGCAGAAGGAAGGCAAATTACTTTTCCCATCCACTGTCACTGAAACTCTTATAAGCACAATGTGTGTTTAGAAGTCCCTCCATGTGTTCAGTATAGCTTACTCCAAAGTAAGTGAGCATATAGGATAGTTGCAGGTAGTCTTCATTCCTTGGAGGGCTTAACAATAACAACTATCAAAATATTTCTTTTAGGATAAAAAATGATAATGGACATGTAAAAAGGTGAAGAAATTTTGAAAAGAAATACATGATGAAATTCAAAAAATATTCAAAATGAATTTTGAAATGATACCTGAATTACATTTATTGAATATAATAAAACCAAAGGCAGACATTAGAAAGCATAAAAAAAAGTTATATTTAGTTACAGCAGCTAGATTAACCTATGCTCAACACTGGAAACAAGATATTAAAATAAATTTAAATGAATGGAAATTAAAGGTTATGGATATGATGGAGATGGAAAAATTGACAAATGCATTAAAGAACAAATCCATTCAACAATTTGATAGAGAATGGAGCAAAATAAAAGTATGGCTACAATTGTAAAGCTAATGATTATAATGATATAATATGATAAAAAAGGTAAAAATGTATTGACTGGTTAAAAGATAAATTATGACTATTATGCCAAAGGTTCTATGTATAGTGGATTGGATTCCTTGTATTGTACTGTATTATATTGCATTTTTTGTTTGATTCAGCTGGGCAAAACTGGAGAAGAAAACTTGTTATGGGAGTTGAGGGGGGAACATTTAGAAGAAATGTTCCCATTTTATACTTTCTTTTAGAAATGTTAATAAAAAAATATGAAAAAATATTTCTTTTAGGGCTCGATCATTTCATACAATTATGAAATTGTATGAAATGATACAATTATGAGCAGAAATTTTTGAGGACACTCAACTACACAGGTGTCTTGATGGTCCAATGTTGCCTGATCATTTCAGGGATGCCTCAGCCTGCCTGCTTAGTCTTAGGGAGGGCTGGAGCTTCCCACCCCCCAGCCCCATTCCAGTGTCCACAGTTTCTAGCATTACAGTCTAAAAGAAATCAAAGAAGTTAGGTGGTTTTTGTAGATGGGTATGTAGACCAACTAGCAGGTGATCGGTGGATGCTATCTTGTCTTAGTCCTTTTCCAAATGTAAGAGATGTTCCTGATAAATGGTACTACAGTTGTGCAGTCTAGTACAATCCTTTGTGTTCCCCTCCTTTTACATTCATCTAATAACATGTGAAATCTACAGTTTTTCTAGGAAGAACTCATCAGATTCTCAACCAGGTAGTTTTCCTTTCTATGAGTTCTTTTTTTCTTTCTTTTTTAATGTGGCTGGCATTCTGTTCAATATTTTCAAGACTATAAGCTGGACATACGATCTTGTAACATGTTCATGATTGCTAATCGACGAACAGGATTCCCAAAACTTACCTCTTAAGCCAAACAGTGCTCCAACCAAAGGGCTTCTGAGACACCTCAGATAAAGGAAATGAGAAATTATAATTGCAGTGTTGTCCACCATCACAACTATGTCTGCCAATACAGGATTTTTGTCTGTAATTTTACTTATCTGGTTAAGTGGTTATAGCACCTGGGTTAAACCAACCACCTATTGTGATTAAGTCTGAAAGTTTATGAACACCTGAATCCTGCCTGCAGTTTCTAAGTATTGCAAAGACCCCAGGTGATTCAAAATGTTTACTCTAGGCTCTTTATGACAGTTTCTAGGATGTGTATGCAAGATGAACTGGATGATGGTAGAGATTTCTCTTTTTCTGGAGACAGTAGAGGCAAAGTAGGTTGTGGCAAATCTTTGCCAATGAGGATGCACTGAAGGCATGAATGATGTAAAATATATTTACAAAAGATGAACAAATGATGAAGTACCATCTTTAAGTTTGGTAAGCTTAAATGTCAATTAATCACAATTCTTCTTTCAACTTCTTTCAATTCTTCTTGCAGCTTACCATATTTAAGTTTGGAGAAACAGTGTAGTGTAGTGGTTTGAGCACTGGACTACAACCCTAGAGACCAGGATTAGATTCCCTGTTTGTCCATGGAAACCCACTGGGTGACCTTGGGTGCATCACACACTCTCAGCCCCAGAAAACTCTATGATAGGTTAAGAGGAAATGACTTGAAGGTACACAACCCCCACTTATATTTAAGCTTACCTGATGCTTCTGCAACAAATGTCTGTGAGGCATGAACTTTCCCAATGAATAAAAAATTATTTTTTTAAAAAAATATTAAAAAGACTGGGACACTCTGTCAAATGTGATTTCATGTACATTTCATCTCTAGATGATAGATATTCTATACATGCCTAGAGATGCACACCACTGTAGTAGACCTAAGCATCACAACAAAACGCTCTGGATAGTATTCAGCTGCATGCTTTTTCCAAGCTTCGGCTTTCTTTTGGCACTGATTTAGAGACAATCACTAATTCACTAATTTACTCAGCTAATTTGATGCTTCTATGATACTGGAAGATTCCTTAGTTAACTTAAATTGCTTCAACCCTTAATTCTCTTGAGTGATTTAATATTTACTTATAGGCAAGCTGATCCTCATTTTCCTATTCCATTACTTAGTTTAACTAAATATTGCCCTTTTATTTTCACATCCTATTTTGTGGAACTCCCTATCTCCCTGTCTTCCTTCCACTGGCAGACAAAGCCCTTTTCATTCAGGCAGCCCTTGCACAGTTAGGCTTGGTTGCTGCCGATGATGAAAGGGATTTTTAATAGGCAGAGCTTCTACTTATCTATTGATGCACTTTTAAAATATTTTAATTCCATTGTGTTTCAATAATATAACTCCTCCCATCCTTTTTGTCTGTATTGAGTCTTATTGTGGCCACCTTGTGTCTAATTAGGGGGAAAAAAGTAGGATATAAATCTACTAACTCAGGAAAGATCAAAGTGTGGCTCGTGGGACACATGGAACTCCGAAAGGCTGTTTTTGTGTGTCCAGGCCACCGGGGGGGGGGGGGGCAAAATTTTGCAAATAACAAGACAAAACAAAAAAAAAACAACCCACAGTTATTTTCCCCACATCCCCAGGCCCAGGAGAGGCATTTTTTTTTAAGGAAGTGAACAGGAAGTAGCTCTGACTCTTTGTTAAAGACTTTGTTAAAAAGCCTCTTCTGGGCTAAAACTGGCCAGTGGTAGCCTACAAACATGGCAAAAATTGGGAAGGTATCATTGATTGATTGATTGATTGATTGATTGATTGATTGATTGATTGTAGAGGCTGTGGACCTTCAAGGCCTCTTGGTGGCCTAATGTGGTCCCCTATTTTTCCACCTTTGTCTACCTTTGTAGTAAGTAAATACGAGAGGGCACACTATCATTTCAACTCATTTGAAATGTGGTGCTGAACAAGAATTCTACGGATATCCCAGTGAATGAATGGGTCCTGGAGCAAATTAAGCCTGAACCCTCCCTAGAAGCCAAGATGACTAAACTAAGGGTGACATACTTTGGCCATACCATGAAGAGACCTGACTAACTAGAAAAGACAATGATGCTTGGTAAGGTAAAAGGCAGTAGGGAAAGAGAAAGACCGCATTACAGATGGATAGACTCAATCAAGGAAAGCATACCCCTGAATCTGCAAAACCTGAGCAGGGTGATTGAGGGTGGGGTGACTTGGAGATCTTTCGTTCATAGAGTTGCCATTTAGTTGAAGTTGAAATCAACTTGACAGCAGTTAACAGTTGAAGTCAGCTTAATAGCAGTTAAGAAAAACAAACCTCTTTTTCTGTACTATTGGAATTTGTACATTTTGTGTACTTTGTCTAATGACCTCTTCAAAAGAGGACAAGAGAAGGCACAGATTTGCTTAAAATTTGCTATTGTATACTTTGTATGCTAGTGCTATTGTATACTTAAAGTTGCAAATTAAGAAATAATTACTAAAAGAGAAATTCAGTACATCTAACCATGGAGGGAGATTGTGATAGCCTTTCTGAGGATTGTACACTTCTGTGAAGTAAACCACATGGTCACAATGGATATTTATTCTGGTTTTTCTTATTTAAAGCTTTCCATCTCTCTGTTGGATGTACTCTCTTTATGTAAACGAACAAAACTTCCCTTCATCTCTCACATAATTGTAGTGCAATTTTTACTCAGACATCAGTCCAGTTTACTTGGGGCCAGATTACAACCTAGTGATTAAGTCTAATCATAGTCAAGGTTATGGCCATTGCGTTGCCACTTTCACCAGTGATGGCTGGGAGCTCCCATCCAACCCAGTGATGTGGTAAATCCATGATTGATTTTAGTCTTTAAAGGTGCTGTCCAAGGTGTTGACACTATTTAGCACAAGGGGTTCAACACCTTGGATAGCTACTGTAATAGTTAGACTACAGCGTGCAATGTGAGGCAAATTATCAGATAGGATGTGGTATAAAAATAGTGCTAGTGTATATAAATGAATAAGTGCATCCTTTTTTGGGGAACAGTTGTTATGACTTATGTAATCCAACCCATTCATCTTTTGGGTGATGAGAATCATCTCCTGGGGGGTGGGGAGGTGGGGTCAATCAACAGTCCATTTCTTCTTCTTCTTTTTTAATTTTATTTTTACAGGTGCTTTGCCCAATCCAGATGTGAAAACATTGTTTTTCTTGGGTCTGTTCCTTTTGGGAAAGTGGCTGTTGCATTTCCAACTGTCTCTCACATTCCTGGAATTACATTTCCCAAGAGGCAATATGATGACACATATGCACTGGACAGCCATATTGCAGTGGAGCCCAGGCTCACAGTTTTGAAGCCCCAGGAACTTAATGAGAAAGGATTGATTATCTGCCACTGCCAGCCCTTGGACTTCCATATCATTTCTGATTTTAGCTGCAATCCCCACATTTAGCTGGAGGGGAAATGGATATTCCAGCAACAGTGTATTTGTGTTACAATCCAAAATATTATGGGATGGCTCAGTTTTGTTCCTGGCGGAGATGAAAACTGCTAGAAACTGATCTGTTTATATGTCTCTCTGTTTACACAGCCACCGAAAACTTTGGATTTCCTCTTGAGATTGTCAGGATGAGGATTTGTACTTCAAATTTACCACTATACCACTGCTGGGCACCCTAATGCACCAAGAATTATGAGTCAGAACAGAACCCACAAGAAAACAACTTCTTCTGAACACTCTCTGTAAAAACTCTTAGTTGATTCTGCATTGAGCTGACAAGAGTTTGCCCACAACTAGCTTGAAGTATGCATACAAATACTGCCAATTTTTTCAGCCTTCCAATGCAAGTTCACGGGTAACCATAGATTGGCAGCTGAAAGCTATTACCTGGAAGAGTCACAAAGGGTATGTTAATAGTTTTGGATCTGAAGTGAAAACTGGAGCCAGAAAAAGAAAAGGATTAAAGGATCTTAAGCATAAAGCTGTACAACAATGCTGAGGAACAAACCTGAAAAATCATTTTAGAAGAGCAAGAAAGGAAATAACTCACTCGTGGGGGTCGGCAGAACACCAGAAGAAAAAGCCAGACTGACATTGCTTGGTTTTATTAACTCATCCATAATTAGGCCCTAGCTTAGATACAAGTCAGCTTGCGCCATATGGGCTAATATAGAGCTGAAAGTTACCCCCCATACAGGTGACAGTCTGTCACATTGAAGGCAGATTAGCATAAAACAAACAACAATACCCCCTTAATTATAGTGGAACCATTTGCAACGCCGCTACTAAGGGTATATAAGCACTTCCATTATAACATCCTAGCTTTAAGATGTTATTAAAGAACCAGGAAAGTGAGAGGAAGGGCATGAATTCTTCCTTGAGTTTAACAAAGGATGATGAAGAAAAAGAAAGCAGACAAGGAGTACTAGACACATTAGAGGAGATAAACCATGCTAGAGAGACACGGTGGGGAGGAGTAAGGAATCTAAACAGCTCCTGCTTGGATGAATTTGCAAACTAATTGGCCACTTGGCTCAACTTTGATAAAAATAAAAACATGAAAGCATCTGAATTATTAACACTTGTCACTTAGTTTCTGTTCACGCATGTTACCTTTTCGGTAACTTTTTCTAACGCACATATCCAAAAGCAGCAGTAAATTAAAGGCATCAAAGAAAGTATTATATAGATACACTGATTCAACTCAGAGCAGATCACATTATAAAAAGGAAAGAGGAAATGAAAGATTATGATCAAAATTATGTGAACTGTATTATCAGTGGGAACCATGACCCAGAAAATTAGAACAGATACAATTGATACAGTTGTTACTATACATTCATGTATCATTTAAAAATCAAGAAGTTTCAAAGTCTTTTTCCATTTTAACATGATAGAACATAAATACCCTAAAGACATCAGATCCCATCTAATCTTGGAAGCTAAGCAGGGTCTGCCCTGGTTAGCACTTGGATGGGACACAACCAATGAATATCCGGTACCATTGGCTATATTTCAGAGGAAGGAACTAGCAAAACCACCTCTGAGTATTCCTTGCCCAAGAAACCCTATGAAAATTCATGGAGTCTCCTTAAGTCAACAGGCAACTTGAAGGTGCATGCACATACACAACATAGGCACTCAAACAGGCAGATGTTCCCTGCTACAACTGTTAATTACATCAGTGATATATAGCTGTGCATTGAAGGAAGGTGGGTGACAATCAACTTTTTAAATGGATTGGTCAACTAAATTTAAATAAATTTGCCTATTCAGAATAGATTTGTTTAAAGTTCCTGAATGAAGTATCACAGGACCTATGAACAAGAGCATGCCTATCATCCACATATGGCATCCTTGAGCAGCTGATTGAACACAAACAATACCCATGTGGGTGTTCTCCAACCTTTGTCCCACCAACTCTGGGGGTTTTCCACTCAGACAAACCCACCAGTGCCACCAGCTACGAGGGCTCGTTTCAGGCAATCCTACAGTTGCAGGGTTTCATAGAATCATGGACTCAGAGTTGGAAGGGGCCTCAATGGCCATTGAGCCCAATTCCCTGCACAGTGCAGGATCCCCAGCTAAAGCATCTTCATTAGGGAGCTGTCCTGCTTCTTTTTGATGTATAGAGAAGAAGAACCTCATTACCAAACCACTCTTGTTGTCAAGAAGTTTCTTCTAATGTTCAACACTTTAGCCCAAAAAATGTGAAGACCTCCACAGTGTTTACTACAATAAAGAAGAGTGAGGGCTCTTCCCGGTCCCCGCCCTGCCACAGTGTAAAGACTTCTGCCTGTCCCACCTGTGTGGCACCAAATGTGTGGACTGTCTAAATGCCCTCAAGTTATCAATAAGGATTTATGAAACTTCTATCCTCAATTAACACTACCCTTTTATATTCAGCTGCCGCCATAGATGCCTTGACTGCATCTAAGCTTTCAGAGAGATCATGTTTCCAGAGGCCAAAACTGTATAAAAACAAAAACAAATCTCTATTTTCAGAAGTTAAACATATCAAATCAGATTAAATGTTTATTACATTTAAAACACTATAACCTTCTTTCATGCTGTCCTCTCAAGCCACCCCAGTCTAACCATACTAGCCCCCCCACTAAATCTTTTTTCTCTCACTCCAACCCTGGTCTAACTCAAAAACTCTTGTCTAACAGAACTCCCAGTTGTCATTCATCAACTGTCATTAACTAACCTTATGAAAATCTCCTCACATATTCCACCAGTCACCATTTACTCTGACAGTACATTCTTTCCTCTCTCCCAACAGCTCCTTAACATAGGCCATTTCCACACTACACTGCTATAGTGCTATTATTCCACGTTCAACATCCTGTGGAATTCTAGCATTTGTAGTTTACTGAGGCCAAAGAGCTCTCTGGCTGAGAATTCTAAAGGCCCCTCCCCAAACTGCAAATCTCAGGATTCCATAGGGTGTTGAAAGTGGAATAATAGTGGGGAAATGACCTTATAGTCTGATATACAATCAATATATCAAATAGCATTTTCCAATACCAGCCAATGACATCATGACCCATCAATGGCCTCTGCTTAAAAAAATGGAGGGGGGGGATTCCTGATATTGTTTGGAGCATTGGAGCATCAGAAACTAGAGCATTGTGGAGAAAGGAAAGGGTAACTTCCATGATACATATACCCACTGCTGATTGGAGTGCTACTGTGTTGTTGATACTGACACTGTTGCTAATTCCAGAGTTTGGAAGCATTTAATTAGAAATAACTATGTTATCTGTTAAGTGTTACTTTTTCTGTTAGCTGATGTTCAATGATATTGCTTTGAATCATTTTGACAATATTGACATAGTAATTTTGTAAGTGATGTTTTCTTGTCACTCAAGAATAATGATTTTTGGGGGTATTTTCTATGTTTCTAGTTTTTTTTCCTAAAATAAAGTTTTAAAAGGGACAAATAAACAAACAGTAATTGAGAGCCACGGCGATGTAGTGATTTGAGCATTGGATAAGGACTCTAGAGACTAGGGCTTGATTCCTTGCTCGTCCATGGAAACCCATGGGGTGACCTTGGGCATGTCACACACTCTCAGCCCTAAGCCCTCAGATTAGGGTTGGCATAAGTTGGAAATGACTTGAAGGCACACAACAACAACAACAACAACAACAACAACAACTGAATTAGTTGTGCTTTACCAATAAATACTGTAACTTGTTCATTTTAAATAGTGTTCAATGACTAACGTTGATCAATCACATTGTTCTATAGCATGATTGGGAATCATGCAGTCCTCCAGTTGTTGTTGGACTGGAACTCCCATCAGTCCTGGCCAGTATAGCTAATGGTGAAGAATGCTGAGAGTTGCAGTCCAACAACATCTAAATTGTTGCATTTTTGCCACCCTATTTTGAAGGAATACTAATGCTAACACATTCACTTTTAAAGCAATGGCTGATATTCTGTATTGCAGTTATGGATCCATAACTAGACTGTATTCAGTTAGTCTATGTAGTCTTAGGTTAATACTATGTAAATGCTCTCCCAGCCCACCTTAACAACCAACAGCTGAACTGGATAAAGAGGTCTGTTCAGCTACCAATTGAAGAATGATAATGTTTTTGGCCCTTCACACCAATGAACAAAGCTGTGACAATCAGAAGAAGATTCCTGCCACAATATCTTGTTGCAACCTTGCCAACTGGTGGGAGGGGGCCACAAACATAATTCTCTTTGTGCCCCAATCAGGAGCTGAACAGACCTCCTTTCCCCATTTTGGCGGCTGACTTTGAAGGTGGACTTAGAGAGTCGGGCAAGGAGATGTTACTTGGTTACATATATGTAACTAGTTAAATACATACAGCTAAGCAGCAGATGTAGAATATCGGTAACCATCTTCAAGATATGGGCAAATCTACCAAGGGTCTCACTGATATAGGAGGGAACCCAGGCTACTAGACGATGCCCTCACACTTGAATGTGTTCCTGAACAAAAGCTTCATTAACAGCCTTGCTGAATAATATTTGCTTTGCTGTTTAACATTGCCCTACTCTAATCACCTAAAACATTCTTGCAGGTCAGGTTTTTTGTTGGTCTACTTTTGCTTCTGGAGCAGAACTATGTAGTTAGCATCAATACTATTTGAAAGTTCTCTTTTGAAAAGAGAACCTGACATTTTCATCATTTGAGTGAGGGTGAATTCTGTAATGCAGAGCACAGAGGAGTTAAATTTCTCTCTTGCTGTCTTCTTGTCCATTGATGTGACTCTATGGTTTTTCAAATGCTATCATGCTAGAGGATGCCAAATGTCCTGCCATTTAATAACTAGTAGCCTACAGAGCTCTTTTCAAAATGCCACTGCTCTGAGCATCTGTTGTTATTAAGTAAGATGATCACATTTTGTGCTGGACTTCAGTCCTGCTTTTTCACATCACTTATCGAGCAGGAATAATATGCAGTTTGTGTATAAGACAATCACTGCTCAGAACATCAAGCCAATTGCTGTTGTTTCAGGGTCCTGATTTATTATAGATTGTAAAAATAAATAAACTTTGGCCTTTATCCCCCCCAATAAATGTTACGAAAGTGCCCTGGAATCAGCAGAGTGGCAGCAATTAAAGCCATTTAACATTATAATAATTAAAAATGCAACACTCTGGTGCACACAGCACTGGCTCCCATAAAAAAGCCACATTGTCTGTCCTTAATAATTACACTGTTCTAAAGGCAGCATGAAGAAGAAGTGGGGAGGGCATTTTTGTTAGTATAGGACTGGCAACCTGTCGGAATTCTTATTGCTCCTCTTCACTGTTCCACAACGGTCTATTCTGAGTCCTGATGAAACACTACATGGCATTAAAAGATAGGATGGAATGCCGTCGGCTTTGCTATCACTTTTTGTTCCAGCATGAAATGACTGATAATGATAACATCCCAAGCAACAGCTGGATCTAAGTGTGTCTGTTGTGTTTCCAGTAGGGAAGAAGAGATGTTAGATTGCTGCTGAACAATTTAACAGAGACGAAAGCTTACACTAAGCAGTTTTCTAATGATATGAAAGCCAATTAGAATAGGATTTTCTGCAACTTCCTCCTATTGTCTACGTAAACTTGAGATGAGTGAATTTTCAGCTGTTTTTGGGTTTTGGTAAGAATATTCCAAAATCCACAATAATTCTTCATTTAATTCACTAGAAAGATATAGAGATTTTTTAAAAAATTGAATATGAGAGAAAAGTGATCGATTTGCCCACCTAGGCAAAGGGGCTTGATGAGATAGCTCTCAAAATTCTGGCAAACAAAATATCTTGTTCATGGTGCTGAGTTAGGATGGCCAACACTCTTACTCTTGGTCTCTTTTGCCTCTTTCTGTCTGTTTGTCTCTCTCTCTCTCTCTTCTTACTCCCAACCCCCAACCAACAGTCTATGAGCTACATAATAAGCAGGTACCACGTGTTTCTTTTCTCTGTGCTGGGAATGACTGTACCTCTTGAATATGGCCAATGCAGATGGCTGGGAATTTAATTTGTTTCTGATAAGAACTTATCAAAATTCATAAATCCCAAATTCATAACCATTCCAAGCCCCACATGTCTCCTGTTGGCCCCCAACAATTTCTTTGATTGTTCTTCATGTTGACATAGTGCCAGTGAGAACAGTTACAAGTACAACTTCCTATCACATATGTGAGGAAGCTATAGCTTTCCACATGTTGTTGGTCTCTAACTCCCATCAACTCAGACAGCATGGCTCATGTTCAAGGCTGATGGGAGTTAAAGTCCAACAACATTTGGAGGACCACCAGCTCAATACTATCCTAAGAGGATCCAGGAAGAGAAGAACTGCTGCAAAAGGACCATAACTCAGCACTAAACAACATGCTTTGCCAGAGGAAGGTCCCAGCTTTAGGCCTTGGTTTCTCCACTTAAAAAGCCACATAGCTGTTGATGGGAAAGGCAATTGTCTGAAATATTGAAGAGCCTTTACTAAATGGTGTCCGATTTAAAGTTGCTCCTTAAGGGTGGAGAGCAACTGATGGGCAAAGAAGCAAGGGAGGAATCCATGCAGTGTTGATGAAGAAGACAATCTATAGACTCTGTACAGAAGGTTCAAATAGGATTCACTACATTCCTTGTTCATTCTATGCATGTGGTATTGGTTGGAGTTGTCTACTTGTAACATAGAATGGTGACTGCAGTTGCACAGACTCTGTCTCTAGCCAACAAATCTGGGAATTAGATTTGCTGTGAGCTGGCATTCAATTCAAACATAGAGGTATGGCCTTTAGCACCTACAGTGTCCTGACATGGAGCCTGAGTAACTATGGCAAAAAAAGTACAGCACACAGCACCCCATTTTTCAATGCCTGAAGTCCCCTCGATCCCTGTTATCCCTCAATAATTTTATTTTTCTACAGGTGATTTTATACCCCAGGCTGGCAAAAAAAAGCTCAATACAATACAAGTTGCAGGAAGAACTTTTTTTTTGGTTGTTGTTATTAATTGATCATACTTCCTTATTTTTCTCTACCCAATTGAAACAATTCCACCCACATCATATTCCTTGGATGACATCACTAAGATTTAGTGCCAACCTAAGAAACCAGATGTCTCCATAACCCTTACACTTAGACAATTAAAAATACAGATGCTCATACGGGAAGCCTTACCTCTGGCTCATACGGCAACTATTTTTGAGAAGGAAGGGATATCACATAATTAGTGCTCAATAAAAATGCATGGAACATTCAGCATTTAGCCCAACAGACAACAATGACTTCAGATTAGTCCTCAGTGTCTACATTCCCCCGCCTCCGTCTCTTTCTCATGGGTGGGGAGAGGGTGGATATGGTAAAATTGTGCAATGGATGATATAACCCATTATTGTGTACACTTGAGAACACCACCTCATTGACACTCTGTCTAAGCCAATGTTCTCTAGTAGGTCATCCTATATTAGTGTCTTATAAGCAGGGAGCCTGGGCATGAAGCCAAAAGCGCAGGGAGGGTTTGTTGGAGAGCACTCCTCCTAGTTTATACAGCTCCAAAAGAAAAGCTCCCTTGGGAATGTAATTTCTGTACTGTGTTTCCTCAGGTCGTAGCTGAGATTATCAGAACATACTTCTTTGTGGCTTTAGAATGACATTGTCTGGAGAGCAATGTTATGTTAGTAACTCACAGGGCTGGTCCAAGACATTTTGCCACCTAAGAGTAGTAAATGGCACTGTACCTACTCAAATCCACAGTATCCAAAGCTAGACCACAACATTATTTTTGTAAAGACACAGAAAATTCATTTTCTCATTTTTGGAAGTAAAAATACAAAAATAAATTCAGCAGCTATTTCTTGTCTTTCTTTGCCTACCACTATCTCTTTCCTGAGGCAGCAGCTCCACTCTAATGGTAGGGCTGGACCTGCTAAATCTGGCATTATCAGCTACCACTTTAAAATCCTTTATATGCATGGTTCTTCTTTCTAAATATATCTGTGGAAATATCCAAAACCGTGTTGCAATTTTCCTGCAAGAAGGACATCATTATAGTGGTGTTGCTTATTAAGAGATTTATTTTCTTTGAAAGAAATAATTTCTCTCACACTGGGCTTTATACCATAAATAGATTTCGAGTCTTTGAATTTTCAGGGATTGTCGATAGGATTTAAAGCAAGATGCTGCTCCTTTGTGTATGTTGTCTCTCAGAGGTATCACTAAAAGATGTATAGTGATGGGAAACACCACTTTTTTCACAGTTATGGATCATTTGTTGCCATACCACAAACCCTATGTATTACATATCCAGAGATGTGAAATGCTTCTGGAAATAATCTTGAAGAAAACTAATGGAGACATATCTGTTCCAAAAGCAGGTGACAGTGCTGTAAACCCTTCTACAGACAACTTGCTTTCATTAAATAGCATCTAGAATAGACACAATATTAGAAAATGACATTATATCAGGAAAAAAACCTCAAAGATCCAAGTTACCAGGAAAACAACCTTTCTCTATTGTATTTATTTAGAAGCAGTTGTAAAACATGGAATTGTGGAACTGATATGTATTGCATACTGTGAACATGAAATTGTGGCAGACTTTCTGGAAAAGGGAAATATTATTTGTGTGCTCCACAACTGAGGCAATTCAACATAGGCCACTTGGAAGAGGGTACAAAGTCGACTAATCCGTTTAGCTGAGTCTATACTGACTAAGAGCAGTCCTCTGAGGATCTAAATAGTTGCTTTTCCTGGTTATAAGATTTCAGATTCTGCAAAGAGCCCTAGGAAAATCTTCAGGTAAAAGGAACTATTATTGTCTACAAATAAGCTTCTTCCCTTTAAACTGACATTTAATTTAATACCAGCGTTTAATAATAAATGAAGTGAAACAGTAAATGATGAATGTGACAACTGGGGTGGGAGGACTAGTCCTGGGGTGAAAAACAACATGTTTTGCAACATGTTATTCTCATGCAAAAGACAACTTCCTTTTGGTGATTTGGAAAGGCATGAGAGTGGGTATTAGGGTTTACAGAACCCATGTAAACCTGGTGTGATGCAGCAGCCAAAAAAGCGGACACAAATCTGGCCTGCGTCAACTGTATATATTGAGGGAAGTAGTACTACCACTCTGTTCTGCTTTGTTCAGACTTCATCTGGAATTCTGTAACCAGTTCTGGTCACCATCATTCAAGAAGGGTATCAGCAAGTTGGAATGTGTCCAGAAAAGGGAGTCCAAGAGGATTAAAAGTCTGAAAGTCAAGCCTTATGAGGAAAGACTTAGGACTGGGTATTTTTCGCCTGGAGAACAGAAGAGTGAGAAGTCACACGACAGCTATCATTAAATATCTGAAAAGATATCTGACTATAGAAGATGGAGCAAGCTTGTTTTCTGCTGCTCTAGAGAACAGAACATGAGCCAGTGGATTCAAGTCACAAGAGAAGATATTCCACCTAAGCATGTCCTCCTTCCTTGAAGCAGGGATTGCACTTATGTTGAGCTTAGCCATGTATATTTATATTTATATTTATTTATACACACACACAGATATACACACACACAGTCATCCTTCCACATTTGCTAGGATTAGGGACACAGAACCCCTGTGAAAGTGGAAAAACTGTGAATAACTCCAGGCCCTCCTAAACCATATGTAACACAGAAAAAATATGATCACCATATTCAATCCACCATGGATTGCTTTGAGGCATCAGGATTCCTTCACAAGGCAGAAGTGGGTGGGTGGTGGGGCTTACTGCCACGTCCACTGCTGCCCCATACCATTTTTAATAGAGACTTACAAGCCTTGCCTTGTTCACAGTCTCTCAGTCTTACGAGGGTTGCCGTCCCTGTTAAAAATGGCATAGGGAGGCAGCAGAGGTGACATCAAATGATCTGTGAATAATCAAATGCACAAAAGTGAAACCCACAAAGGTGGGGGGCTGACTGTATGTGTGTACATACACGTGCACTCGTGCGTGCGCACGTACACACACACACACACACACACACACACACACACACACATATACTATATAAAAATCAATGTTTGTCCAAGAGTTTATCTGTTTGTCTGCATCAGGCAGGTGAAGACCTCATACGATTGGCTGAGTAAGGCAAGAAGACCTCATATGATTGGCTGGCTGTGAAGATTCGATGGAATCTTAGGGTTGGCAGTTTAAGGAGAGGCCTTTAGAATTCTCAGCCGAGAGCTCTTGGGCCTCAGGCCGGTTGCTACGTAGATGAGGCCTACCATCAATAAGGATGCCAGAAAACATTTGGGAGACATATGTGAGAAAAATTAAAATGATATACATAACCTAGTTACAAGGTCTTCTCGCCTCACACAGTAGATTGTATGGGTTCTATATGTGAAGAATCATAAATCCGAAATTCAAAACAAAAAATGCTTCCAGAAAAACTTAAAACCATTGCACAAATTCAACAGAAAGTAAAAAAATAAAATAAAAAACCAGTACATCAGTGTTGCCAGACAACACAGATTGGTTTGGGGACTATGGGGAAAAGTTGCAGGTACTGGAATAGGCTGGTTGCTATGGAGACAATGCCTAGCAGCAAGAAGGAGGACAGCATATTCCTGCAGGAACCTAACCTTTGTATGTTAACAACCATGAATACAGATTGGATTGGGGAATATGGGGATCAGTTACAGGTACTGGAATAGGCCAGTTGCTATGGAGACAAGGCCTAGCAGCAAGGAGGAAAACAGCGTATTCCTTCAGGAACCCAACCTCTGTACATTAACAACTCTGAATACAGATTGGATTGGGGAATATGGGGAAAAATTACAGATACTGGAATAGGCCGGTTGCTATGAAGATGTGGCCTAACAGCAAGGAGGAGAACAGTGTATTCCCTCAGGAACCCAACCTGTATATGTAAATAACTCTGAATACAGATCGCGTTGGGAAATATGGGGAAAACTTACAGGTACTAGAGAAGACAGTTGGGTGAGTTTTAAGAGGAAAATAAAATCCCAGGCAATGCTGGGTAAATATGCCTGTGTGTGTGTGTGTGTGTGTGTGTGTGTGTATCTGGAGAGAACAGTAAAGAAACAGAACCAGGTATATTCCATTCCCTCTCTTAAGATGTCAGTTATGTTGGGTCCCTGTCTCATTTCTCACCTCAGCTAAGCCAATTTTAATTCTTATTCTATTACTCTTTTCCGTATGTGGCCTCATAGTGACTTACAAAATATACAAAATATACAAAAAAATATTAAAAGCAAGGCTAACAAAACAAAGTAAAACATCAAAGCCAATATTCCACATTGGCTACTTAGTGACATACTTGAACTAACATCTCCTGGCCTGATCCCTCCCCCACACACTTTGATAGACACCAGCCAGATTGGCTGAAGGAGGTCCTTTCAGGTGGAAATTGGGGCCCATAGAAACTTCTACCTCCCTCTCACCAGCAAGCAACAAGGAAAGAAGGTCCTGCTTCTGATTATCTCAGCCTCACTTGCTGGTGGATGGAGGTGATGGAAATGTCATCCTCCTTGCTCCTGAATCACCAGCTAACAGACTTCTTTCTCCTGATCTGGCTGCTGACTATTAAGGTGGGCTCAGGTGGCATTTATGGTGTCTTATAGTAAGACTATGCAGTCTTATTGAATTCAGAGCAGTTACAGATCCATAACTTGAGGTTACAAATCTCTACCTGCTATACTGAATGACAGACCAAATGTATGAAACAATACAAAAACCAGTATAAGGTTCTGACTAGTAACAACATTCAATACATATCAGACTAAAAATATTCAGCCAAAGGCTGAACATTCATGCTTTAGCTGAATACCTGAAAAAAAAAATGCAATGTTCCACTCTTCTTCCACTTCAAAGAGTGTTCCAGTGCTGGAAAGCTTCTGGTCCTAGCAACTGGAACATCTCACAAGTTTCTGTTCTCCTAACTGGCAGCTTAAAATCCCTGAGTCATAATGAAAGACATAGCCAGAGTCTGGAAAATTACTTCAAAAAACCTAATTCAGTACAGCTATGGTTTAAAAGCCTAAAAACAGCTATTACTTAAATAGGTAAAATTTAAGAGTAACTTTTTATTTGCTCAATTTCCAAAAGTCACTAAATGTTTTGGTTAGTTCTTTTTAAAATATCAGACTTGCGGTACAAAATATACTTAAGTGGCGAGGCTATCCCCGTAACTACAAAAGAAAGTAAAACCATTTGCACCACAAAAACAGCAGAGTTATGCCTTGACGTGTTACAAAAATGCCTACCATTTCCTAGTTACAGCAATAAAGGAATTAATTGCAAGCAACATGTCATATGCAGCTAGTTACTTCTGAGCTCTATAAATAACTATCAGGTTACCTATGCCACTCAGAATCTGCTGCTTGAGGTGGTGGTACAGCTGGCTTGGAGGTCTGGTATGAAATGTATTGACAAATTCTGTTTCTTCTGTAACTCTGTGGGTTCTAAATCCATAGAAAGTTGTAAAGAACAACTCAAAGTATGAGAAACAACAACAACCCACTGATCTTTAATTTCATTCTCCCTGCTTGGCAGCAATTTCTGTTATAATCCACAACTCATACTTCTCTTCTCTCCAACTGATGATCATACATCAACTGGTCCCTGACTAATGCACCAAATTCCCCTCTAGCTCTTGGAACCCTGCCATTAAACAGCTTGTGCCAGTTCAGTCCTTCTCGGCGCTATAAAAGTTTCCTGCAACCTTCATTGCCTTTCCTCTGCCCAGACTTTCCAAATACATGATCCCCTCTAACCAAAAATATATCATTATTCATATGACACAACACAGGGATAGAGAACAGCGAAAAGAGAACAAGGATTTCCTAACAACCTGCTCTAGCAAGGAGGTTTGCTACAAGCAGCCTTTCCCTGCCGTAGTTTAAGTGGTCATTGATCTTGCAACACTGGGCACTGGGAGGAAAAACAACCTGCCAAGGAATGCTTTGTAGAAGGAGTATAATGTTGAGCCAGTTCAGATGCTATTACTATGCCAGTCCACTGGCCCTTCTGTCCCAGACTGCCTACTTCAAGGAGCTGTGACATGTCAAAAAGTATTTCCCAGCATCAATCCTAAGCGACTGGATACATTTGATATCATTGATCCTGAGACCTTCTTTGTGCAGCACATGGGCTTCACTACAGAGCTCAGAGATCAGAAAAATTACTTTCCTGGACTACAGCTCCCAGAATGTAAGATTCCCTCATCTTTAAGAAACTGGATATCCCTGGAATAATTCATACCCTCTAAATGTCCCAATTTGTCAGATACAGTCCTGATTAATCCTCTATCATCACACTTTTTCAGCTCCTTTTAAAATGTCCCAGTTCCTGTCTTCTTCTACCAATTTCTCTATCTGTCCCTGGCTTACTTTAAATGCTGCAAACTGAATTCAAAGTACAAGTAGTTTGAATTCAACTAGCAGAGAGGAGAGGAGATGATGTAATCTTGCCATTCCCTGTAGACTCAGGCAGAATCACATGGCTAAAGACTTTTCTTTGGGTGTTCTTATTCATTAATAACTATTGCCATCTTAGCTACACTGATGTTGCTTGGCCACATTTGTTCCATTTTTATCCGTGAAATGTTGGAGGGTATGCAAAATAGGACCTGAGTCCTCCTTCATACTCTGTTTATCCTCCACCTCTGATCTCAGAGTATTAAAAAGTCACTTTTTCCAGAATCTGGGAGTTCTACTAAAAATTAGCCTTTCCAACCACTAGCAATGGACCCTTCCATGATGTACTCATATAGTGGATTTAAGAGGAAAGGTTCCCATATATGAAGGCTTTGGCAAAAAAACTGAACCACATGAGTCATGGGACTCATTTTTTGCTTTCTGCCACACATGAGGTTTTTGGTAAATCCTGATCCCCTCACCCCTTTTTTTAATGCACTAAAATCAAATTCTCACTCCTTACTATGTGTGGACAGTTTCACTTTTTTCTCATATTTGAATTCTGGAAATTTTACTAAACTGAAATGAAACACTTGTCCATTGCAACATTGGGTAAAGGCTTTCCTGTTGACAGTTGATGCTGTGCCAGTGATAAAATGGCAATTTAGCCCCAGCAGCCATGCGAAGGGGAAAGTGGTCCTCTTACTTTATTATGAATCTCTGACACTTATTCCCAAAAGCTTCTACACCAGTTGATTGTGTGGCTTCTTGGTTTAGGACCAAAGTGGGGAACTATTGGACATTTCCTATAATCCTTGATTAACCACCCATATTGACCAGGACTGATAGTCATTAGACTCCAAATTCACCAAGCAGCCCATGTGTTGCCAGTACAAACTTATACTTTTCATTTAGAATCTAAAAAGTCTGAGAGGTCCTGTGTACAGATCATAGAAAAGCAATGCAGACAGACTACTCAGGTAGTTACCTTGCTAACTGACTAAGGCCCTTTCCGCATGAGGCTGGTGAATCGGTTCGTGCCGTTTCTTACTGGATTTTCTGGGCTTGAAACAAGGTGGACCTTCCCTCATTTTCTTCTGCACAACTACTGCATATGTTCCATTCTGATTTGGAGGAGTGCGAGTTCATGAATCCACACTGCCTCTGCTGTGGCCACTCCCACTACTCCCCTCACCCCGCCCCATTGGCTGTGATTGGCCCCCCCCTTTTTTGCATGGTTTAGTACATCATTGTGTATGTGCGTACGTGCCTAAGTCCATACTACCTGCTGGCCCCTCCCATGAGCCCTCCCTGACCACCAATTCGCATTGGTGCGAATGTACATGTCTGCACCACTGTGAAAGTACGGATTGGATCGATCTGGAAAATTGGAAAACCAATTTCTTCCAGTTTTCAAATAGCACGCTTTACCACCACATGGGGGTACATTTAGTTGGAATTATGTGCAGAACAAAGGTAAATAAACCGAACCTAGTCCGCTCCAATATGCAGAAGACCTCAGTGGCAAGACACATTGGCCTGCCTTAATAACCGCATGCAGAAAGGGCCTAAGAGGCAGTTAAAACTGTTGTATGTAGAGCACAGTTCCTAGGTCTGTTGCAAGAAGATGATGCACAGCTATATACTTAAGGTTCAATTCCCAGGGACCCTAGGTAAAAAGATCAAATAGCAGATGATGAGGTAGAACATTTTTGCAAGAGTTAGTGCCAGTCAAAGTAGACACATTATCAGACCACACAGACAGCCTGATATAAGGCAGATTCCTATACTTCTGGGTTTGAAATTTGAATTTGGGTTCCTAGGGATTATTGAAAGTAGTGTCACACACCCCTGTGCTGGACAACATCAGCTTACTTATACATGACTTTTTGTCATAGTCAGAACATCCTCATTCAGTTCCCAATTAAGCATTTCAGAGGAAACTTCAGCCTTAAAGTGGGGAGGGCAGATACTTGGGAAGAGGTGTACCACGAGGGTACAACTGAAGAATCAAAATGTGTTTTTTGATTCTTGAAGACATTTGAATAATATTTCCCACTATCTGCCAGCCTGGTTCAACAGAGTGATTAGTTCATCTCTCTGCTGCACAGCATGCAAACAGTGCTGTCAGTGGAGCTAAGTAACTGGGAATCAATGATGGATCTTTGCAGGAGCTTCTGTTCAATCAATGTGTGCAAACATCTACTCATCACTGTGTAAGTGGTAAACACTTTAAATGCATGTTTCCTGGTTGATTCAGGTGTGTGTGTGTGTACAGGTGTTAGTGGATCCAGGTAATTTCCCAGTCTGTATACTACTTAATTGAAATTATATATAAAAAACACCACCCTAGCCTAGCTTGTGTGTGCGTGTGTGTGTGCGTGTGCGCGCGCGCGCGCGCGTGTGTGCGTGTGTGCGCACGCGTGCATGTGTGTGTGTGTGAGAGAGAGAATAATTGCACTGGATATTATCATTTAAGCACCAGTTTCTGGAGTATTTAAATATTAATAAAGTGGTTGAAGAGGAAGCAGAAGAGGGCATATATACTTTAAACCCCCTCCCCACGCCCTCAATTTCTCCTTAAAAAAATAAAATAAAGGATTCTTCTTTCTTAATTTCATCTCCTTTGGGATGCTTTGGGTCCTGAACTCATTGTGAGATCTTCAAACACATAATAAGAATTAATCACCATTAGTTCTCTATTTTAACAGCTGCTTGCTACCTTGATAACCCAGTGCAGCTGCAAACTTCTCTCCCTTTGCTGACATCATAATCCCATTACAGTTGCAAACTTACATACATAAAATGCAGATTTAAGCTTTTCTCTCCCTGCTCCCTCCTTCCCTTTTTCAAAAAAACAACTTCTACTTCTTAATTGCTCAAGCCTCCATCAGTAGCATAAAATCAGTCCTCACTTGGCAGTTCGTCTTCTAGCAGTTCAACATTAGAAACCTGCTCCTTGGCTGTATGCTTTATTAGTACACCCAAAAGGTTGTCCATAACTGGCCAGCTGGGAATCAGTTGCCCACTTGCAGCCTGGATTACCCAAATGTGGCAGCTGTGTGTGTTAATTCCTTTCCCCACCATCTAGCTGTATCCTTGCCATTTCTTGGATGTGTTTTGTGATCTATTAAGTAGCTAGAACTGCCCAAGATCTGTGTATATATTATCTACAGCATTAACTTTCCATGCTGAGTGAATAAGCCTATCTAGGACAACAAAGCATTTGTTCATGAAACTGGGAAAATTTACTCTGCCAAGGGTTTTTGTTTTCTTTTAATTTTGCAGTGTGAGTGGAGTGCATCCACACCACACAATTATAGCACATTGATGCAGCTTTAACTGGCATGGTTCATTTCAACGGAATCTTGAGATTTGTAGTTTTCTATCATATTTAGAATTCTGTGCTAGTTAGCTCTCATATCACAATTTGAGAAAGTGCATTTGAAACTTTAGCAAAAAATCTGACAGTCCTCAACAAGCTGCTCTCAGGATTCTTAACAATGGAGTCATGGTGGTTAAAATGGGTATCAAAGCACAATAATTGTGTAGTATGGCTAGACGCAGAATTTGCAATCAGAGATCTACACATTTCTGTGAGTCTGCAGTTAATATTATGAAGTCCAAAAAAACAAAACAAAAACCAAAACTCAGTGGGCAATGTGAATTCATCTGAAAAATGAGCAAAAAATATTGCATACATTCCAAAGTCTATACACAACATGCCTACTCAGGGGCAGGGGGCCTGAGTCCATTACTGTGTCCATCTCTAAAAACTTCATCAGGAAACTGGTACAGAACATAGCTGGAGGTAGAAGAAAAGGAGATGGTAAAAAGAGACAGTGCATCCCGCCCCCAATGTTTTTGAAATTTTGACTTTGCACATTTCACTTTCAGCAAAGATTGGATGCCTGCTCAGAGTAGAAGTGTAAAAACCATTTGTAATTAATTATTTGCTGGTTGAAAAAGTAGTTTACTGACAAATGGGAAACCTTGTCAGGCAGAATAATAAGCCAATGAGAATTTTGCACAATTTTCTCCTGATATTCAATGTCCTAAAGTGGTCATGCAGGAATTATTATGTGGAGAAAAACCACAATTTTTGCTTTCTGTTTTCTGCACAGAAAATGGGTTTCCTGCATAGAAAACACTGTTTTTTGTGCATAAAACCTGTTTTGTTTGCAAAACACTGTTTTTCTGTGGAAAAAAAAGTGTTTTTGCTGACCAACCATGGAGTAATGAGACCAGGCACAGAAAGTTGGATTCAGTATAAGCTACTTTATTTAACCTAAAACCTATTTAAACCTCATTGAACATGGAAAGAAGCAAGAAGAAGGGGAGAAGCCTAGGCCATTTCTGCACTACACTGTTATAGTGCTATTATTCCACTTTCCACATCCTGTGGAATTCTGAGGTTTGTACTTGAGGGAGGGGCATTTAGAATTCTCAGTCAGGGAGCTCTTTGGTCTCAGTAAATGACAAACCCCACAATTCCGCAGGGTGTTGAAAGTGGAATAATAGCACTATAACAGTGTAGTGCAGAAATGGCCCTAGAAGGAGAGAAAAAACCATCATCCCTTGACTTCTTTCTCAGCCTTTCCCTGGGTGAAACACATGAGTCCTGAGGGCAATCCAATAGTTGGGTTGCTCCCCATCTAGTCATGCACTGGAGGGCAGACTAGAGGACGCTCCCCAGTTACATGACTTACAGTGAGTGGAAAGTCCCCAGGCTAATACAAGGATAGCCTTCTTCGCCAGCCTCCTGGTCTTAGGACCTAAAGAAGCTGTTCCAGGGTCCTCCCCTTCATCAAAAGGTGCCAAGCTGTTCACCATACCTGCTACTTTTCTTCTTCCACTACATGCCAAATGACCCTTAGCCATTGTCCAAGTTCCCCCATGTACAGTTTAAGGGAGGGGGGAAAATCCCAAGGAAAAGCAGAGAAAAATCATACCTGCCTTCAACTGAGCAGAAAAGCTCAGACTGGACTGGAGATAGGAGGGTGGGCCAAGCTTTATTGCCAAAAAGAAGGAGTGAAGGGGGCAGGAGCACCTTAAGATCCTCCAACTCTGCCCCTGACATTCAATATTCCAGTTCAGTCATGCCTAATGTACATCTATCTGGTTGTTCTCCCTTGGAAGCCAGCAAAAGCAGGTCCTCCCATGCACAGACAAGGCATTTTTGCCAGCAGGAAAGAGTCACGTGCCTCTGCAAACATACCACAAAGCAAGTTCCATTGAGCAGAGTGGGACTGACTTCTAAGGAAATAGACCTGCTAGAATTATATTGCTTCTCAGTACTTGCCTCTCCAGTGTGGTTTAGTAATTTGAGCGTTGGACTATAATCCTGGAGGCTAGGGTTTGATTCACTGCTTGGCCATGGAAACCCACTGGATGACCTTGGGTGCATCACACACTCTCAGCCCCAGAAAACTCCATGATAGGTTTGCCTTAGGTTCACTATAAGTCAGAAACAACCAGAAAGCACACAACAACAAGAGCCTGCCTCTTGTATAGTCTTTAAGTGAAAAGAATTCATTAGTACCTTTTTGTCCTATTTATCTACAATGCAGGTTCTATATCCCCATTGTCATCATCATAGTCTTCATCACTGACTTTAAAAATCCTGCTGAAATAGGTGTCTTCTCTCACTATTTTGGGAACTAGGTTGTGGGGTCACTTTTTCCACAGTTTCAATAGCTGTCTCTTGATTCTTTTAACTCCTAAGCACTTAGGTTTGAGATAGATAATTATGTTGCTTAATAGTAAATTGCACTGCAACATGCCCAGAGGGATCTGAAATAAAAGGTATTTAAAAATCTACCATGTTAGAAAAGCAAGATAATTTCAACTAATGAGATTATCAAGGATAATCAGTTTACAAAAGCCCATTATGAACAGATTCATTGATGTCTTAAAACAGAAAAGAAGAATCCTATTTATTTTTTTTAATGAATTGCTTTTTCAAATGGAAATAGGCTGTTTCCCATTACTTTTTATTTGATGATTTTTGTAGCCCCATCTGCTGTCCGTTTCTGGAAATATCTGGATTAGGATTTTGTAAATTACAAATATTCCTACATAAATTGGGGTAGTAAATAAAATTTTGGATACAAGTTGCTATCAAGCCAGTTCTTGAGACAATAATAATCAGTTTTGGAGATGCAGTCAAACAAACGTGCCATTCTAAAGTATCTCACAAGCCAAAGATGGGCCTAGAAGTTGGCTCTGGCCTCAGCTTTCCTTATAATATGAAAACTAGGACTGGTCATTATTTTGATTAGATATTATTTCAGCAGAACACTATATCCATTTCTACACATAAAGCACTCAGAATAGGAAGAGAACAGCTGCTGTTACCTGTAAGAAACCAGAGAGAGGAGCTCACACTCCAGTCTTGTTTGTTTGGGCTGAAGGAGATAATGGACAAAATCTGATTCCTCTTTTAACTCTATGATGCTTTGTATCGATGGTGCAACGTTATACTTAAGAGGTAAACATAACCTGCATCACTGTCACTATGAAGCACCAAGCATATTGTACAAATTGTGTGGATTCAAATGGGGGGGAAAAGAAGCCATAGTTTTGTTTTAGTGCAGAAATGGGCTTGCGCACACATCTTGTTCAGTGGCTGAAACTGAGTTATTTACAGCAATTCGGGAAACTGTCATCTGATGAGAACTTAACAATATGCTTGTCATTATGATAGACTTACATGTATGGTGGGAAGACTTCCTTGCTCCTGAAACATCTCCACACAATGCAGCAAAGGGAGGTTTTAAAGCTCCTTATGCAGAACTCTACAACTGAGGTCATTCTGTCCAAGAAAATCTATGCCAGTATTTTTCGGCCTTGGGAGTTCTTGGGCCTGAAATTCAGAACATCCAGAAGAGTAAAATTTAAGAACCCTTGCCCTAAACTGTCAAGCAAATGATTCCCCCCACTCTTATGTCTTACATTTTCCCTTCCCTTTCCTCCAGCTGGAACCAGTGCAAAAGAACTGAACAGTCCTGGCCAAATTCCCCAGCAGAATGTCACAGTCAGTCATATCAAATGCCACCGAGAAGTTCAATAAAACCAAGGATGCACTCCCACTTTCTAGTTCCCACTGTAGGGCATTCTCCATGTGGATCAAATCTGTTTTGTCACAGAGCTTCTCATAGTTCTAGGAACACACTGAAACTAGGTTGTCATTTTCATTTCTTCCTCTCCACTGATAACTCCATACATTTATAGGACTTACTTGGAAGCTCCTTGTTATTTTTTAAATGTATTTTTTATTTTAATTTACTATTTGATGTATTTCTGCATACCTAGGGACTTTCACAAGAGTGTAGAAACAACTGTTTTTGTTTCTGAGTTCCCTAGTTTTGCTTAAAAGTGCAAAAGCATTCAGCCATCCAAGTGATGTTCAGATGGAAGGTCTAACACCTGGATTTTCTTTGTAAAGATGATTGTAGGACTCATGTTACAAAGACTGTGCTGTAAAGAGTGCAATTGTGAAATGGTTGAAGCTGGATATAGATAGCAAGTATCCATATATCTAGCAGCAGTGGTGGGTACAAGACATACCACCAAGATATGATCCTGATCTGTTCAAAACAGATTGCACCCCCTTTCCCCTGATTTAACTTGCATACTGACCAGCAGGGCTTTATTCCTATCTGGAAGGAACAGCAGGGATGCAAATGTGACAGAAAAGAAGTCTGAGCTTTAATTTGTTACCTCACGTTCAATCCACCACATCCAAGCAACAGCTCAGGATTTCAGTGGTTTCTCTGGTAATGATCTCCTTAGGTATCAACAGCAGAGTGCTGATACTCCACAAGTACAACCTCCACTAATAGTTTTGTGTAGAATAGATGCTTATAAGCATTGTCCACAGAAGTCAAGCCATGAAGAATCCTGCAGGTAAACAGGCTGAAAAAATAGTTTCCAATACCACCTGCTAGGGATGTTCAGCAACTTAGGATTGGAACCACTTCAAAACAATGGGTCCATTTTGGCCAAATACCCCAGTAAGATGCCATGTTCGGTTACATCAGATGCCACTGAGAGGTCCAGTAAAACCCATATGGATGCACACCATGTTTCTAGTTCCTAATGCAGGTCAGCGTAGATCCCAGTGTGCCAGAGAATGGAGAATGCTATTCTGGGCTTATGATATGTATAAGGTGACCTATTAAGTATCACCACAACAACAACAAAGACAAAAGAGGACACAATTTGTACAAAATGAACATACAGTAGATTATACACAATGACGAAATTTAGAAGTAATTACTATAATAGAAGTACACTCCATATCATCATATTATGAAAGATGGTGCCCAGTGTGCCTGCTGCTCAGTCCAGATACTAACTGCTGATGGGCAACTTCAAGGCTTCTGTTTCTTCTTCTATCTGATGCTCTAAACAGAATTTGGACTGGGTTCACCTTCAGCTAGATGGAGTGGAAAAAGTGTGGCCCTCTACATGCTGTTGGACTGTATTTCCCAGCATTCTTCACCACAGGCTGTGCTAGATAGGGCTTATGAATAGCAATGGGGGAAAAAAACATCTGGCGGGCCACAGTTGTTTACTCTGAACTAGAGGGTGCATTTAAATAGAGGATCCAAAGAATTCTTTAGGGAGACAATACTCTGTAAAGTAAGAATACAGTAGCAACAGAATGGATCCAGACATCTTTTTCTGTCACATTTGTATTCCTGCTTTTCCTTCCAAGAGCTCAGAAAACATACAAGACTCCTAAAGGGCTCTGGATATAACTACAAACAACATTTTCAGACCATTTCCTGGTCTTATGTTACATTCGTAGATATTATGGAAACTATTTGGGGTATCCTGTGCAACCAGAACACTTTACCTTTATCATTTCTCTGTCTACTTTAAGAAAACTACAAGACTGGGTTTCTTCTGTTTGGAGAAAAGCAAAGATGAAGAGAAGATGTTGCAGTCCAGTGAGAGCTGCAATACATCTCAGATGTCACTGAGAGAGTGTAAATTCCCAGTCAGTTTAGATAACTGTATTAACCAAAATATCCTACAACCATATTGGCTTATTCATACACTTATTATTTATGTAGGAGCTGCTCTACAATGGCACCGTTTTATTTTAGCCCTGAGCAAATGCGCTGCACACAAACATCTACTGCATGCCTATTAGTCTGGTTCACAGATGAAGGACTGTTACAGTTCCTGAACATTTTCCTATCTCTTCATGATGATTCAAAAGGTGGCTCTTCCGACCTTCTGTACCCTAAAATGATTTCAGACTTGTCTAAATAATATACATGTTCTGTCTTCTTTGGATTGAATGATGAATAGCACTTAAGAGTGATTGATTGGGCAGCATTAACATGGCCAACGTGTTTAGAATGGAGCCACATTCTTTCCCTCATCACTGCTCGGTGTCCTATGAATTTGTTCTGTCTTTCTTTCTCTCTATTGTCTCTGGCCACTGCAGCATGTTAACTTCAGCCAATTGGCAAATAAGCAATCCCTCTGGCACTAGCACAAACACCATTTCTTGGGTTGTCCATTAAGTGGGTAGTACAGGGGAAATGTAGCTGATCCTTCCAAAAGAATAAGCACATCCTCAGGATGAAGTGTTCTGTCTTCTTCGTTTTAAGGGTGTGTGTGCATGCGTGTGTGCATGTGTATTTGTTTCTAATAGTCCTTCAGCACTGATATTTCTCACAAATGACAACCATCCAGTTTAAGAATATCTCCAGCTTACTTTAGAGGGACATGAAATGACTCACATATTACATCAAATTGTCTTGGGTAGAATTATATATGCAAGTCTTCCTTTGCTTAAACTAAGAAAAGTCCCAGCTGTTCACTTCTCTAGGCCCCAGTAATGTGTACATTTCATAAATATTGTTCTTTATCTGGGAACCAACCCTAAGCGACCAATCTTAAAATGAGTTTGGTTGGAAAGATACCCCATTCACCATACCAACATATTTCCAAGTAAATAATTTCTGGTTTAGTCTGTCAGAATATCTATTTTACTGTGCAAATATCTACATCTATAATTAATTGAAATCTTTATGGGACATTTTTCTTTCGCAAATTTGACAGGAACAACAGCCTCATTTAGTAGTCCTGGCAGGTTACTAACACAATGAAGGAATGCAGTGAGAAGTACCCTATAGTCATCCCTGTCACCATCCATGACCTGCAGGTAAACATTTACCTGTCTTTATTTATTTACCATACCATGCCTTTATTTATTTATTATTGAATGATTTATTGGTTTATTATTGATTCATCAGTTCTCCGGCAACCCTGATTTTTCATGATTCAAAACTGCACAAGGGAGCAGAAAAGTTTGCTTACCACAGATTGTCTCTGGAAGCGATGAAAGATGGGCAGAGATAGAATGTCTAATTTGAATATTGGAAAGTTTCTGTTATGAATAGGGAAATCCTCTTAATAAGCTGAAGGTGAATGAACAGTGGGAATGTTGAGGTTTTGAAATTCTGGACAAAATAAAATCTAACATGATTCTTTCATCAGTAGTATCTGTTGAATCAGAACCAGCACAGTGTAGTGGTTTCGTTATGTAAACGCATTGGGTGACCTTGGACAAGTCACACATTCGCAGCCTCAGAGGAAGGCTAGGGCAAAGCCCTTCTGAAAAAATTCTGCCAAGAAAACCCCATTATAGCTTCATCCTAGGTCTGCCAGAAGTCAGAAAGGATTTGAAGCTGCACAACCACCACCACCACCACCTGTAGAATAGAGCAGAAGGGTGTGAAGATCTTCAAACATTTGAGTACATTGTATCCACAGGACTTAGAGCATACCCTTCTATACCAATCTTTGCAATGGTAACAGAAGTTCATTTGTACTTTTTTTAGTGTGTTGGTTCAAGCTACCATGTAAGTTAGAGTTCAGACTGTCAAAAGATTGCTTAATGAGAAAAATATAAATCTGTTCAGGCATCTGAATTTTAGTAAGCAATGAGCAGTTACATTTCTATACCGCTTATCAAATGCTAAGCACTCTCTAAGTGGTTTACAATGTGTTAGCTAATTGCCCCCAACGAGCTGGGTACTCATTTTACTGACCTACAGGAGGAGGGAAGGCTGAGTCAACCTGGAGCCCTGCAGGACTGAACTCACAACATTGTGGCTGCAGTAGCGGCATTTAACCACTGGGCCACCAGGGCTCTTTAAGTTTTCAGAGAAACTGAAGGCTGATATGATTTCTAATGAAAAAATGTTCATATAGAGTTATTTAATGTTATCATCACCTGTTTTAATATTACAAAATGTAAACAATTTGCAGAGGGTGGAAAAGTCACTGTTTTGGAACTATAGCTCCCAGAACCCTAGCCAGTGGGCCACTGGTTGTGCTGACTGGGGAAGCTGAGAGCAACAACCCAAATCAATAAGCTTTCCAAACCTGACACTTTGTGAGAATACACACTGGTAGAATTTAGACTACAACTTACACTCTATTAGCATATTAATTTTCAAAAAAGAATATCAAGTTTTTCAAAAGAACGGAAGATAATCTGTGAATCAAAGTCACATGTTACTAACTTTTTAGAGGTATATGTGAACAGCCAGAAAGTTGTTTTTAAAGGTACAGAATTACATCCATATATTAAACCATGATCTTTACATAAGACTTATCTATGAATATTTCAGCCATAACAGTAAATTGCAGGTGGTTTTGTGTAAGTAACATAGCACTTCTGGGAATCCCCAAGTGCAGTATAAGTTCAGTGGAACCTTACAAATGGCACAGATTATATTTCTACGCATCAATTATATGGGCTTCTTGATTCATGAACACATAAATAAATAGACAGATATATCAATTGGCCCTCTGGGGGACAATGCAATATTGTTTGTGATTGCAAAATATTACAAAAGGTCTTAAATTTGGTAGGTGGGTCTCAAAAATGTGCATTTCCCACTAAAAGCAAAAAGGATCACATACAATCACAACAAGGTTTTCGCTTATGAAAGCTGTCAGGAATTACAAAAATAGGAAAGGCTTGAAGGAAGAGGGCAGTCTATGGATTCCAGTGCAACCTTTTGCCAACTAGACACTTGTTGTTCTACGAACAAACTCCCTCAGACAGATGATAGTTGAGGAGTAACAGAATGGTTGTGTTTCCATAGTGAAGGCTTGGAAGATCCAGACCTTATTATTTCAGTATTCCTATTTGAGTTCTAATTTTACCAGCTTCTTTTGAAAAGAGTACAAAAGAGTGCAATGCATTTTATTTCAAGGGATGTGGTTGTATCAGGTTTTGCTTGTTTGTTTGTTATGTCTAGCATGTACACTAACTAATAATACTTGCATTAATAAAGAAAGGGGTAATTTTACACTGGCTATTTTCATATTTTAGCTGTTAAAAACTGCATACAGTGAAGGGAAAAACTGAGAATATGATCAACTCCTTCTGTATTTCATATCCAGATCTATTTAGCACTTGATTAAGAGGTTATCTAACTTTCCGGAAGACGTATATGTTTTCCTCCAAATATAGAAAGAAATTCTGTGACACATCCCAAGTTTAATCAGCCAGAGTGCTGTTCGAAAGACATACATCTGAGGAAACATTAAGCAAGCAGCATAGTACATTAGTGTCACAAACACTTTATGCTACCAAACATGCTACCCAGTGTGGTTATCAACAGAAGTTAACAGATGAACAGTGTGAAAACACATAGCAGTGTCAGTGCATGTTTAGAAATGTGGCATGCATTGGAGAAAAATGAGGATGTATGTATAAAAAAAAAAAAAAGAAGGAAAAGAAAAAAGAAAAAAAAAAGAGCAGGCATGAGATTGGGATGGACACGAACCATGCCTGTAATACTAATACAGAACACACAGGAAAGGCTATAGGAATTATATCCATAACTTATAGAGATGTTTCCCTGTGAATTTAGGAAAGTCCTTGCAGCTAAAGGGCTGATCAGCCTCACAAAGTCTTGCAGTAATGATTGAGGGCTTTTTTTTTATTTTATTTAGTGTCGGTATGTATGTCAGATTTCTATTAATATCATTTGGTCAATATTTGGACCTTTGCATGTTTATTCTTTAAAAGTGCTTCATTTGGGAATGCAGTTACTTAGAGACAGGAGACAATCTTAAATAAACACAGCTGACATTTAGGCAGTTAAGGGATGTTATTAAACAAAGAAGCAATGATCAATTTTATCATCTTCATAGCAATTCAAAGCAGCTATGTCATTTTGGGAGAAATCACTGAAATTTGTCCTTGGTGAGTTCTGGTTTGGTTTTTGCTTTGGCTTTTTTTCGACTCTGTATATTTTCTGTGGTTGTTTGTTTTTAAATCTATGGTTGCATCAGTATGTATGTCTTTACAGGTGCATTTTCCAAAAGCCTTTTTGTTATTTCTTTTTTAAAAATTACACAGCAGAAGATGCCAATCTGGAATGGACATGACAGAGGTTTTGTAACCAGGGATCATGTATAGAAGACCACATATACAAAACTAAGACATATAGAACTGCACACAGAGATAAAGACAGATGTATGCACATCCATACAGGCATGTAGACACACACATACATAAACACACATACGTACAGGCACACACACAGAGGAAATCTATTACCATTAGGTGAAGTTATCAAAGCAGATTTACTCTCTTTCAATAGTCTTGAAGCCTGCTTTGTGATCCTTTTGCCTACCTATTAGCAAAAGCTTAGCTTTCAACAAAGGTAATTAAATTACAAAAATCATGTCTGTAATCATCAAACTACTCATAAAATAAAAAAATGAAAAGGGGCTAGAGAAGAGAAAAAAAAGCGGCGGAGGGGGAGAGATCTCCACCCTGAAATAAAATTCTTGCAGGCTTCTGTTCATGTAATATTGCCCCCCAATGTTAATTACATTTAAATGGGAGAATACTATTTTGGTATCATTCATATGCCTTGAAAAGTACTTTCCAGTTTATCATACCTGTCAACCTCTGTGCATCACAGCCTAATACTTTATTAAGAAAAAAATCATTGGGGAACTGCTGATCCCATTTAAGTACATTGGGCAGAATGTAAGACTAATTAAAAAGCATATTTTACATTATTAATTTCTGAGTTTCACTTAATGAATGTGAAATGACAAGGCTACTATTTTTACATTCTGGCTCTCTATGCTCTTTAGTCAAGGGAATTAAATTCTAGGGATTTTTTTTTCCAGAGATGTTTCTTGAGAGATTTGTTTTCAAGAACAGCTAAGCCTTTTTAGTTATGTCTTTTTTTTAAAAAAAAGGGAGTGCACCAAAGCACATTACAACCACTTAAAAGAAGAGTTAAATAGCTGTTGTTGTTGGGCTGTTGTTGGGGTTTTCTCCCAAGCTTGGTACTATAAAACTATTTTAGATGAGGTATAAAATATGGTTTTTAAATTATATTATGATTTGCAAACACTAAAAAATAATTGCAGTGCAGTTGAGAGAGCACAAAAAACATCTAATCTTTATTGTGTAAGACAATGTGATAAAATATTTTACAGCCAAAAGCTCATTTTGCATCTGGAAAATTGTGTAAACTATGTGGGGGGGGGGGAATTGTAGAGAAGAAATCTCATTAAAACTAAAGGTTTTCTTTTTTAATATTCTTGAAATAAAGCAATAGTCTATAATTGCAATTCTTCTCCCACTCAGATTTTATTAAATTATACAATTGTACAAATGGCTAATATTCTAACAGAAAGGCATAATGTAAGCAGGACTGTGATCAGGCAGGTTGCTCTGAATTTATGCCAGTTTTTGAGAGAAGAACGTCGTTCAGATATATTGTTACATGCCATAAACGGTTATTTTTTTGTGTTACATTTGACTGCAGCAGTACTGTTGTTAGTAAGCAGGAGATGTTGTGTTACTTAAAACTTTGCCAGGTGGAAGCTGGCACTGTGCTCTTTTTGAGCACAACATAATAACACATTTTTATAGGGCTGTGGAGGGAGGAGAGCTGAAAATCTTTTTTTTTCTTCCAAATGTGCTTACAATTAGCTCTCTGTATTTTTATTGTCTTTTTCCCCCCAACCACAAAACTCACACTGGAGGCAAAGCTTAACTGCCGAGGCTTTCCTCGTGTAAATATTAGGAAATTACATTTGTACAAACTGCGGGGCTTTGTCAATGAGGGCTGGAGCAGCTCCAACACAAATTAATCAGGATAAAGTTGCCCTGTGTTCAACATGACCATAGTTTATTTTCTTAAAGTATTAATTTGTCAACAGCTTTCCTGCTTTGCTGTGTGACTCATGCGAATGGCATTAGAGGAAGACAAGGACTCAGTCCTTGCTGATCTACCTTGTGGTTTTTAAAGAACCAGTTCCAGCTTTTTGATACATTATACAGCTTAATTTTTCAGCATCTGCTTTTGCACCAAAAAGAAAAAAAAAGGTTTGGATATAATGATCTAAATGTCTTGTTGTTTTCAGAAAAGAATACAAATTCTTTTTTCTTTCTTTCTTTCTCTCTCTCTTTTAAAAAGCTATGTATCAGGCTGGCTAAGCTATTTCCTGTTAACCACAGATGAGTTTAAAATTGCTGCAGATGCCCTGTCTAAGGAAACTATCTTCCAAACGAAAAGCAGCATTCAAAATACATCTTTCTCACTCACTCCTGTCTTATTGATGACATCACCCTGTTCCTAAACGTAACCTGTTTTCTTTTTTCTTCTTCAGAGATTACCATTCATTGTTCTCTTTCTGGGAGAAATCTGCATAATGGGATCAATATTTTTTAGGCTTGCCAAAGCAAATTGAGCCAGTGTTTCAGCTCTTCCTTTGCCAAATGCCATAACGATTTGTCCACAAAAGCAAACCTTACTTGTGACTGTTAATACCAGGAGGAAACGCAGCATTCTATCCGATGCAAATACTATTGTTCAGGCTGGGGATTCCTACCATGTTTTGATTTTGATTTCTACTGTTTGTGCATTGACATGAATGATTTTCTTCACATGGGCAGATACTTGCTCATTTGAAATTGCCCCATCTTAGTAGTTAACTTTTTCAAAAGTCAGTTTGCAAAATTGTGGCAGCTTCAGCTTCAGGGAAGACTCACAAATGTACTTCTCGTGAGGTGATCCTGGTTGTTTAATAAAACTGTTCCATTAGTAAGTAAAATAATGAATGTTGGTTGCCTGTTGGTTTGTTATTGTTGCCCTTTGAAAAAAATCTCAGCTGCTCTCTGCTCTTCTATGTAGAGCAGTTTATATTAACATATGCATCCAAATAATATTGACACTCCCCTTGTTTTATTAGTATACATTTGCTATGTTCACAGTTTTATTATTCAAGAATGCAGTTGTTGCCAAGTATTAATCAATATATTATGCTGCTCAGTTGGGCAAGCTGTATGAAAACATAGTGCCCCTAGGGTTAATACAGTCAAGAGCCAGAAAAGTGTTTTAGACATGTACACAACATGTGGTTTACTATTATCATTAAATGAGGTGAACTGGGACTCTATACATATGGATTTTGAATTGCATAAATTTTGATTGATATCATTTGAAGACTGAGACCCTGAAAGGGTAGATTTTGTGAAAGACGATACACAGGCCAGCTATTACCACATACAATAGTACCAGGAAAAAAAAAGATCTCTGAAATGAGCAAGGCAGCTGGCTTTTAAATAGCTAAAACATAACATCAATACTTATTTTGAATAATGGAAAAAAGAGGTAAAAGATGTTGACCTCTGCCTGACAATAACATGTTCCAAAAGTAGAACTGGCCTCCCGGGACCATCCCCTGCTCAACAGTAGCCACTACAATTTCCTTCCCCCACTCTTTCGTTCTCTTGTTTTGCCCTTTCTCCCTCCTCTCCCTTTCTCAAAAAAGATAAATATTTTTTGAGCATTTAAACACTATGGACAACCAACCAGAAGAGAATTTTCACAAATTCAGGAAACACTTGAGAGGTAAAACCAACATCCTGAGACAGGAGACAGGCAAGCTTTTGACACCGGGGTTGGACCTGTGAGGCCTAGCGAAACCTTCAGCCAGGAAGTTCTTGCCACAGGGGTCAGGACTTCAGGGACCTTGCATGAAGGCAAAAGAAAGCAGAACTTTTCCATGCACCATCGAAACCAACAGGCCTTTTCATGGGAAATTTGCTGAAAATTTGCTGATCTGCATTAAACATTTATGAGATTTAGAGAGTAAGAGCCTTTACTTAACTTACTGTGGATTACCGGTTCATGGCGTTTTTAAGTAGTGAATTATAACATATACAGGAATTTGAAAGGTCTCCGAGGCCTTTAAACCCATTTTTCTCCTTAACATGTGATCCATACGGCAAATTATCGATACATCACTCCACGAGAGTCATTCAATTTGCTCAGATTTGTTAAAACTTTATTCTGAGAGAGCACTGGATAATGCTTCATTTATTATTTATGCCCCATAAATGTATTAAAACATTAACCATATTTCTCTGCAATGGCATTCTTCAATTCTCACGGGGGGAGGGGGGCAGGGGGAAAGTCCAAATGTTTCTCCGACTGCTACTTTAGTTTCCCTAAGGAGTCAGCATATTTGTGTTGTGTTACACCTTTAAGTGTTGATTAGGCTTTCATGTTATGGTGACAGAAGCGTCATGCCGTGCCTCTCTTTAATGGGGTAATAAGCTGTATCAACCTCACGAAGGAAATGTCCCATTTCAAGGCAGAAAGAACGAAAAGTTTTGCCTCTAAACAGAAGAAAAGCATTCTCTCCTCAGTCCAAGTTGCAGGATGACAAAACCCTTCAAAAAAGAAATGTCAGGGAAGTAACCTGGGGAGTTTGGGTATGGACAATATGAAACAAAAGTTTCACCCATTTGAGACTAGGAATTGGTTGTGAATTTTTCAACATTTCAAGGGTAAGGACATGGCACGCATACTTTTTAAAAAATTGTTTCTGCATGTGGAAAGGCATTTTAGTATTTGAAGAAATTTCTAGGAAAAGAAAGATTAAAAACAACAACCATTGGACAATGTTCCTTCCTCCTCTCATGTTAAGAGAGTGTAGAGTATATCAGTCCGGAGCTGTGTAAAAACTAAGTTTTATTGTTTCTCTTTCACTTGTTTTGGGTGGGTGGGAAGGAACTTTCTCCTCAGGAAGCTTTGCATCCACCCTCACTCCCCCAGCTATCATTATTGGGTAACAATTGGTGCAAACATTATGGCGGAGAAAAGGGACATAAATCAAGAAATAAAAAAAAATAGTTTCTGCACATTTTCAAAAAACACGTTGTGCTCTCTGAGGTCCTTTTCATTTTAACCAAATCAGGGGGAACTTGTCCTCACAGCAGCAAGGCAGATGGAACAATAAATCACAGGAACCATTGACTGCCTGCAGTGTACTCTCCACAGCTGTCACTTTTGTGTCTCTTTGGTTTTAGCTGACATGGTATGAGGTCCACTGTGAACCAATCTGGACTTTTTTTTTACAGTCATATCCATCAAAACGACCAGTACCCATCAACCTACTGCCGCGATCGATTCGTTTGCTTATTCTCACGCATAAGCCAATACTCAGCTCACTAGGTGAGGCTTTGGAGAAGCACCTCATTTTGGGGGGGGGGGTTGCCTCCAGCTACAGCTGTGATTTTCTGAGCAGTCTTGGCTAACGTTATTAAAGTTGCATCATGATAGATATAACAGCAAAAGCAGATAACAGGCTTTTTGTGGAAAAACATTTTTTTTAAAAAAAATAATACCAATAGTTGGCAATTTTTTGTTGTTGCAAATGTTTCTTTTTCCGTTTTCATGAAGATGCTTACCAAGCATCGAGTTTACAACTCGTTGTTGATTTTGCAAAGTAAACAAGCAAATGTTATGTGCATAACCTTAGCTGTCTTTGTAAAGGTCAGAATGTACTTGCTAATTTCTCTTCCTGCCTTTTGGTGGCACTCTGATGCCAGCGATTGCCTCCAGTGTGTTTTTTTGGAAACAAGACTTCCTTTCTTAACAAAAGACTCAATCTACAAAAGGCTGCAAAACAAAAATTGATTAAATGTGAACTGTTGGAGGAAAGTTTACTTTGGTGTAAAAAGAAGAAAAAAATAGCCCTGCAAGCACTAAATAGCAGGTCAGCTGTAATTTGGGCTAAAGGTTACATTACGCGCACAGTGATTGCATATTCATGTTAGCTAAGTGGAGATTTTCTTGTTCAAACTCAATACTAAAGGCATAACATGCGAGTATATAGATAGGGAATTCAGGTGAGAATGGTACGCTTTGTATTGTGATAGTTTTAAAAGAGCACGCGGTTAACGTATCCTTTTTCTTCCCCTTTAAAAAAAATAGAAGTGTCTCAGAATATTATAATCACCAGAATATTTTATTTTTTTTACTATTCATGTTTGCAGGCACTGTGGAAGTTGTGTGTGTCTGTGTCCACATATTCTCACACAAATACACAGGTTATTTTTTTTAAAGCTGTTTTCTAAACCCCTACTTAGGTCAAGTTAAATTTATTATATTTTATATTGCTGAACTCCGTGATTTTGAATTGAGGTGACAGCTGAAAAGCACCAGAAACCTTTGGAATTTCAGAACTATATATTACTATAAAAGAAGAAATTAAAGCCCTACTAGTAGAAAGCTAGTAATTGCATTTTAAAAATATAAATTTGAAAGAAACATAACAAAGCACACAAGCCTTTTCCCCCATATAAATTTCCTTTAAGAGCTTAATATCTTTTAAATCTATAGACGGTTTATAAACCCAGCTCTTGTTGCTGTTAAAAACATTTTTTAAAAAAATCTCTGCGGATCCCCCTTCTGCCTTGTATTTCTCCATTATAACACAGAAATATCTATATAAATATTGTGGATTGTGCAAATTTTGTTCCAGTCCTTTTCTCTCTTTTTGCAAACTCTTTCAAGGGTTTTGTAATGAAATGTCATTGTGTACAAACATAGGCATAGCAAAAAAAAACAGTTTCAGACTGAAATAGCATGAATAGGTTTTCCTCTGTCTGTACACCAGAAAGATAGAAATTAGGATAGATGGGATAATTGACTCTTCTCTCCCAGAGAGAGAGAAAGAGGAAGGAAGAGGGTTGTTCTCAACCACCAAACTCTTTAAACTTCACCAAAGTAGTTCTTCTGTGTTTCCAGCAGGTAATGTTGGATGACTCATTATAACAAATATTAGACTGTAAATAAATAACCATGAGCCATATTCTCCCTGCACTTTAGGATTTACAATCCTGGGGTAAATTGTGCCTAACTTTAAAATTCCAATGATTTGACTCATAAGCTTCAAGACTAACTGAAAGCAGGATGTAAAATGCTGAATTAAAGAAAAATGCTGCTGTGGAGTTTGACGACAGTGCAACTAGAAGAGTTTGAAAGGAAAAACAAAAAGACCCAAATGATGCCTTTATGCACGTAAGCATGCTTTGATACAGAGACACAGTATCAAAAGTTAACCTTTGGATGCACTGTGCATTCTTACTTCATCTGTAGGTCCTACTGTTCCTGTTCGGAAAACAAACAAACAAAAGACCACCTTCCTTTCTATCTCAGTAGATATTTGAGCTAAATCAGGACTACGAGATATGATGAAATATGGAATTTTCAGGGGAGACCATAAACCACTAATGTGTATAAAAACCAAATCTATACAAGGGAAAGGTCAACAGTTGTGAAGTCTTCCCATTCTGAAATGAGGCATATTTCAGAATCAGATCTTTGCTACAAGGGAAGGCATCATTGTTAATAAAGGTATCTTTCTTGTTAGTGGAATGTATGTATGCAGCAAGAGAATTTGGTATAATTTTCTGTGCAGGTCTTTTTTTAACTGTATACTGTGCAATCTGTGTTCAAAGAGAACGCAACTGTAGCCAAAATCTGGGGGAAAGACCTACAAGGGGAAAGAATGACAAGGAAATTTCTTCATTTGGTCTGTATGATGAATTTGCTTGTAAAGTCTAAGCTAGCTGTTGCAACTGTTTCTTTTCTCAAAAAGCTAATCTTGCAAATACTGCAGTATATATATGTTTAATTTTGAGCATCCACTCTCATAACTGGCTTGTTATTCATATTCAAAGGGCTTTACCAGTTCTCTATATACAATAGATGCACTCTATAAATGGAAATGCCCAAAATTAAACCTAGGAAAAATTCAAGCTGACTGTTTTCTGTCATTTTGAACATTTTTCCATCTATCCTTATAGTCTGATGGTATACTATTTTTCAAAATACCTTTTTTCCAACAATGTGATTCTTAAGTTATGCAAAGTAATCTATATAATGCCACTGTTTGCCTCAGTGGGCTCACAATGACAAATCCATTTACACTGAAACTTACATTTTCTATGCTATCATTTTTGATTTTGGTTCTAGATATTTATATGTGCATCATGACCAAGTGATTTTGTTTACAAAGATTTCATTTACAGAGCTAGATACTCAGTCCAGTCTTCACTGATTTGATGCTCAACAATAATAATGAAAGAACTGTTTCCTAAATTGCAGGACAAACTTGTAAAGAAAAAGTACATGTTTCTACACCCACCATGCCCCCCATCATTTCACACATGAAACCTGGGACAAGATGTAAGACTAAGCAACATCAGAGTGTGGTCATGATGGCAAAAGTTATTGATGAGGAAGAAGAGAAAAGCTATGACAGGCTGCAACAGCTTGCTTTTGCCTGAAATTACTGGGAAGGGCAAGATTGCACCACCTTCTGTTCCTTCTCTCCACTGAGTTGAGTGCAAACTACTTTTGCACATTGAACTAATACATTTGCAGCAATTGAAGTGAGATGACAACGAAGGAAGAAAGTGAGGGAGGGAAAAACTGGGACCTTTTAAAGGCAACTGAAAAAGTGGGATTACAGAGGATTAATAGGGACTGTCTCCACCACATAAGGACTGTTGGAATGTATGCAATTATAACCAGTGTCATAAAAACTTTCCTTGACTTCTTCAGTTATTACTTGTAGGTTTGTGTGGATCTAATGGGAAAGGAACATGTTCATGCTTCAACTTCTAGCATAGGGGCTGAGTGGGAATCATGCAGTCCTCCAGATGCTGTTAGACTGCAACTCCCATCATTTCTCATCATTGGCTATGCTGGCTAGGCCTTGCAGATTGGCAGTATCTAGAGGGTCATATGATTTCCACTTATGACCTGGTCCCAGCTCTTGATACTTTGTCCTCTAATTTAGCCCTTAAAATGGTAAGTGAAGTAGAAAGGCATTGTGTCATGCACAACGTGGAGTGAAGTGTCTTGAGCATGGCTGTGGCAGTATCAGCTCAAGAGGCAGGATCAGTTCCTCCTTCCCACTACAGAAGGAAAGAGAACCAGAGCATTCTTGTTCCAGCAGTGGTACCGCTCAGCCCGACACAATTCCCTCTCCATCGTGTAAGACAAGGCAAGTACCACAAAGTCACCAAAAGCTGACATATTTGCTGTGCGTCACTTGATTCAGGAGCTTGTATTGAATGGTTGTAAAACTAAGGCAGCGACTCAGCTGCTATAACCAAACTGCACAATCCAGAAATAATTTTTAAAATTCATCCTGCTTTTACTCTATTTGGAATGTGTCTGTGTTTTCACTGTATATCCTTTCTGATCATTTTTTCCTTGCTGTTGTATACTTGTTTGTTTGTTTGTGTTGTGTATTGGGAGAGACTTTTCAATTTTTTAACTCTGGATGCCGTCTCAGTGCAAAACATAAGATATCTGTTTCTGAATACTTGTTAAGCATGTCCAGAAGATTAAAGAAAACTGGAATGAGCATACTAAAGTCCTTAACGGAAAGTCAGGATGGCATTAGTGTGTGTGTGTGTGTGTGTGTGTGTGTGTGTTTGAAATGGGTCCATTTGCATCTATTGCCTGAAACTGAAGCATGTTTAATGTCTCTGTAAAGTTACAGAATGAGTTGTTGCACATTTGCTTATTTTGGAGACAGTCCTGAGTAATTACTTGTAAGCTTGTACTGATGTGTTTGTGTGTGTGTGTGTGTGTGTGTGTTATCTCCTGAAGAATTGTTGCACAGAACATCAATAAGCTGGACATGATACAAGAGCTATATTTAACTCATAACAATGCAATTCTAGATGGGAGCTGCATCTTTTGCAAACCTCCACACACACACACACACACACACACACACATCTGTGAGCGACATTTCAGTTATCTTGTAATTGCTCTCCTTTTCCAGTATGGCTTGGTGTATCGAGAGCCACTTTATTTGAATATCATAAGTTGCTTTAAGCAAACGCCCCCCTCCCCCAAACAAAAACATGTCAGTTGCCCAGGTGACATTTTGTAGCAAACAAGGAAATCACAACTCCAGGAAGTGTTGTATTTTATGCCAACAACAATATGACAGTTTTCTCTGTAAAGAAAACATGACACTTTTCCAAATATCAGAGGATGCCTCCGCTGCTCCAGGGATTCCAGTACTGTCACTGAAATGGAAGGTCACAGGCTGGTTTCATGATTTCTATAGTTTCAAAATGTTGTGGTGGAGCGTTTCCACGCTAAATGCTGTAGGCTAAGGGAAATCTTTCCCTTCATCTCTGAAAGGAGTGACAGGAGGAAAAAGGTCCCGCTTTGACAGCGGTAACCTCTAGGTCTGGAGGTTCTGCCCCCAGCAACTCTGAAGTGAAATTACCTATGTTAATATGTTGTTGTCTCTGCCAGATATACATTGGAGTGAGCAAGAAAGAGGTGGTGGGGGACAGGGAGAAAAAGAGAGAGAAACATAAAGAGAGAGAGGAAATGAAAATGTGTATTGTGTTCTTAGAGGAGATTCTTTGAAACTCAAAGAAAAGGATTGTATTAGAATACTCTCTTCTGTAAAGGCAATGCTGCTAGAAAGCACGGAGTTTGGTTTATTCTCAGCTAGCCTAACCAGGTGGAAAGCGGGCCAGCTTGAATAACTGTATCCCCTCTTGGAAAGATAACCCTGGGCTTTAGAGGAGTGCGACAAAGTCACAGACATGGTCAGTTGCTCCATGCATTTCTAGCCAATGCAGGAGGGGAGGGGGGACTTGGAACTCTCTGTCTATAATACACAGATACATCTTGTGGTTGGATTTGTGTTTCCCTAGGAAGGAGTAGAAATAAATGAGCACAGGCATTGCTGTGGATGTGACGAGGGAAGCGGATGCCAAATTCAGCGGGGAAGTTTCCTGTGTTTGCAAGGACTGTCGTTGAACCAGGACAAATCCTAAACTCCTACTCTAACCCTCTCAGCCACATCCAAGGGCAAGGTAAAGTTCTTGTAAGCCATTTCTCTGAAGACATGAGTCTCCCCTCCACCCCATTTCCATTCCTCCAGAGCCAAATTACCATTTGGAATGCCAAGAGATATAATTGAATGAATAGCCTGCTGGTTAGTTAAAGCCAGAAAAAATACTCGCTTGGAGAATATGGAAAGAATTGAAACCCATTTGTTTCCAGCTTTCCTCCCTCTTTCTCCTCTTTCCAAAGCACTCAGATCAAAACACACCTCACTCTATAGATTATATACTTCCTGCTGCCCCTTTTATAAGCAATAAGAATTTAATAACTGAGGGCAACTCTATAGTAATATTTATACGGGTCAAGTGGCTTAAAGAGTATGCAATAAATGTAACATTATGAACCACATTGCCCCTTTTTAAATAATGCAGCTTGAACCAAGATATTATGTTTCATATTCTGGGGAAAAAAAGGTGTCTCAGCATACGCTTTTGGAATACAACAGACATGAAAAGTTATACTGATCCCATAATAAAATCACTGCCTGTTTAATATGGTGTGTTATGTAGAGCTCCAGATCTTAATAGCAGACCACAGCAAGAATGTCCCAGATGATATCAACAAAACCTTCACTTTCTCATTAGCAATCAGCAAATTCTCCTGGTGTCTGCTAGTTTCAAATAAGGGCAAGTGCCTCTCTGCCTTGTGTGAAGCCCAATAGGATCATAGAAATAATGTATTTTAATCAGCAGTGAACACATGAGAGCCAGTGTTCATAACAGAATGAAGAGAGTTTGGTGACTCCGATTCAGCATCTTTGAACAGTTCCCCAAATTCTGAAAAGCAGGCCTGGTATGTGGTTGTGGTAGGAAGCTGGGAAAGGAAGATTTCTGCTTTCAATCACTTGTCCAAAATGTCTTATTAATCTATCACAAGAGGAGAAAATTCTCCGTTATACGTCAGTGGGTGAAGTGCCTGTAAAAGCTTGCCTCAAAATTTTCAGAGACAATATCCATTGTTTTGTATATGCTTGAGGTGGCATCTAGACTGATTAAAAAAGACCAAAATGTCCTGTTCTGTCTGGATTTATTTTAGAGATGCATACATGATCAGGAACTTTTTATACCAGCTCCCTAGGTCAGTTTATTGTAAGCCAGTATAAAACTGGAACAAAAGATGAACAAAATCTGGGACTTTTCAATCATTCTGGATGCATCTTTTGTTACTATCTTCTGAGATGCAGAGAGGTGTATATTGGGTTTATTTTCAAAACCAAACGACAATGACGTTTAAGAGTGTATAGTGAGGACACAGTGGAACATAAGGGTATAAATCTTTCACTTGGTTCTCCCTCCCAAGAAAGGATGAATAATTTCTGTAGTTTTTCTTTCTGCTTGCAGGATGTTTTTTTTTCTTCTAAAGTATACTCCCTGTATTTGCACATCCTGAAATGATACAGGGGACTTATTCTGCACAGCAACCCCCCCCCCCCCACACACTTTTACATTTGTAAAATGAAATGTAATTTTTGCACAAGAACTCACTAGTATTTCTGTTTAGAATAATTCCCTGGAACAATTCAAAATGTGTGAATACCAGGAGAAAACTGCACAACTATCCTGCTGGGGCATTATTCTTCCCAATGAGATTTCATGAATGTTAGAAAACTCTTTTTTCAGCTAGGAACCCCCTTACCCCCTGATGTATTCTTTTGATTTCTAGTAAAAAGTATTTTCTATTTTTTTAACCTTACTGATTCTTGTAGCTATCATCCTCTAAATGCTTTTTGTACAATACATATCAGAGTTCCCAAGCTGCAGGTATTTATTTATTTGCTTATTACCTTTCTTCTAAGATACTTAGGATATCACATGTGATCTCTCCACTCTGCCCATTTTCTCCTCACAACAAGCCTTTTAAATATGTTAGATCAGTGTTAGGAATCATGTGGACCTTGAGATTTGGTTGAATTGCAACGTTTCTTTCACTTACTTTGCTACCCAAGACTGCTGGGAATTGCAGTCCAACAACATCTGAAAGACCACATGATAGTGGTAGAAGGAAAGTGTTTAGCCCAAGATAATACAGGAGCTGTTAAAGTAGACTGAGGGTATTTTGGTTTGGTGTTCTGATCTCCAGTGTGGAAAGCAATAAGAACCTCAGTTTGAAACATCATCTAGATAAAAATGATGTATTCTTAAACTCTGGATTAACCCTCTCAATCCCAGCAGTTGCTGGACAGGAAAAGTTAGAAAAGGCTTCCTGTTAGGGCTAAGCAACATTGTCTTTCCAGCTATACTCAGTTTCTGTGTGTATCTCTTTTCTGACTCTTGATTTGGTCCCCATGTCTGTTTTCTTGGCTTGATGCCCTTTAATTGTACACATTGGCTTGGTCCCTCAGTCTTGAATCTTGTCCTTCCCTCTTGGCTCTGGCTCCTTGGCTCCTAGTGCCTTCCAACAGCAAGCTACTGCCTGAGAATGGTAAGTAAACACTGGAATTCAGGTCTACACAGTCCTGGTCCAACAACTACCATGCTACTTCTTTATGTCCTCTCTGATTCTATGGCACTGCCAGCCAGTATTGAATAAAGGTGATAGCTGTGCTGGTCTACCACTGTTAGGATGCTACTTTACTGTGTAGTGACTGCAGGTTTTGCCATGTTGCCTTCAGAGCTGCAATAGCTGCTCATAGCAGGGACCTTGCCACTAATTTTGGCTTTTCCATTCTGATTCTGTGGTTAAAATAATTATTAGGAGACCTGGAATAGCATCTTATGAAACACCTTTCTAGCTAGGGGTATGCAGCATTGCATGGCTGTTTCTTAATAGCAAAGGGAGATTTATGGCAAGGAGGGAAGCTCCCCACATGCTAGTAATATAATAGTGCTTTTCTCACAGGGGAAGAATCACTGCTTGAACCATTGCTGTTAGATTCTCCCACCAGAATAGAACAAGACACAAAGTAAAATACATATCTGTTAGACATGGATTTGAGTAGAATTTGAATTCAGCCTCTGCCATAGACTTCCTGCATAATTTTGGCAGGTGTGTGGCTGTGTAATCCAATAATAGCTTCCACTTGTTTTTAAACCAGCTTAATTCCAGTGAAGTCAATAGGACTGAGCCTGTTTGAAGAGCAGACTTGTAGATTACAAAGGTAAGTAAGCATACATGCACACTGCTGGCTTTTGAAGCTTACAGGTTGGAATCCAGAAACCACTTACTTTGTTTGTACTTTAATCTCATTAAAGTCTTTAATTGTATTCCACACCACAACTGCACATGTTTGTAGAGAGTGGATCTTTCCCTCTTTTGCTATAGAACTGAGGATTGTGTCCATGAATGATAGTTCAAGTGTAATGTAAAAATTCAAGATGTAATCAATGTAAAAGATTCAATGTAAAATCAATGTAAATTCAATGTAAAATACAATGTAAAATGTAAAAGATTACAGCTGTTTGTGAAGGACTTATAGTTTGGATATTTATTTATTTAGAACTATTTTCTTCATTCTTATCCCACTTTCTACTAAAAAGAAAAACAACGGTTCTCCAGGTAGCTAATAACACTCCAAAACCATTTTTTATTTACAACAGAAGTCCTACATTTCAGCCTGGTTTCCTTATCTGATTCTCTAGATTTTTGGTCAATTGCCATGTTGGCGGGAGGTTCACGGAGTTGTATTCCAAAATAGTACTTTCTTTCCCACCCAAACTCTGTGCAATTATGATTATCCATCATCAATTCAAAATGGACTGATCTGTGATTACGTAATGCCCTTGTCTTTCAACATAAGGCTGTGGATTTTGCAATGGTTGGATTCACTGGGACAATATGTCAGAATCCAGCTAATTGTTTGTTGATCCTAGTCATGTTTGTGAATAGTCCAAAGTCCTAACAGGACTAGAGTGGTTCCAAATCCATGTTTGTTTCTGATCTTTTGGACCCAAAACCCCTTCCATAGAACTCTTCGTTTGGTGCTGTAGATTATTGGAAGGAAGTGATACTTGGATGCAACCAAAGTTGGGGGGGGGGGAGAGGAATTTTTTTTTGGACCTCAACTCCCAGAATTGCTCAACTGGTAGTTATACTAGCTGGATGATTTTGGATACTGTAGTCTCAAAAAGGGATAACATTTCCAAACTGTAGTTGCAACACACATCACAGCATAAGATACAAGTCTATGTCCATGGCAGAGCCACAGGGAATCTGGGAAGGCAAAAAGTGATGGCTGCCCAATTCAGAAGTGACCAATTTTGAGAAAAGGCATTGGGGCCAAACTGAGATGTCTCTACTGCTTGAAGCAATGACAAGATGATGCTTCCTTCATCCCATTCCATGTTCTGAACACACCTAGACTGGAGACTGAGATCTTACTTCAGTATTGGCAATGAGACCAAGGCTGAATTATTCGTGGTGCTATTGCTAGGAATGCTGCAGAACCCTCAATGATGAGTGCTGCTGCCACATGTAGTAACAATGCTGATTTTGTTTTAGCTTTTAAAATTGCAGTTATATAGATGATTATGTCCATTAATTAGCAAGAAAGTGAAGGGATCAAGCAGTTTTATCAAAACTATGTGGCTGAAAATGTGCTTACACATGTATTTTCTTTTCTACTGCTTATTGTATATTGTACCTTTTATTATATTCCTCATTCATTCATTCAATGGTGGCTAAGGCTTCTGTGTCAGTGGGGTAGAGAATTCACTCTGAGATTTTTACTTCAAGGACCAATCCAAGATGTTGATCCTGTTTTGAGAAGGGGTTCACCACTTCGAGTAGATCTTTTAAACTAAAACTAAACTAAAAACTAAATGAACTAAACTAAAAACTAAATGAACTAAAACCTAGGACATTTCCACACTACACTGTTGTAGTTCTATTATTCCACTTTCAACATCCTGTGGAATTCTGGGGTTTCTAGTTATTGAGGCCAAAGAGCTCTCTGGTTGAGGATTCTAAATGCCCCTCCCTAAGCAGCAAACCCCAGGATTCCATAGGATGTTGAAAGTGGAATAATAGCACTATAATAGTGTGGTGCAGAAAGGCCTATATTGTGGATTCGCTGTCCCACTGATAGACAAGCCACCAGCTGTCACTGCATTCTTTCAATTTAAAATCTATGCCATCACTTCTCAACTAGATCACAGAAGTTTAGAAGGGGGATCCTGTTGTTAGAATTGGTCCAAAGACCCAAACTCCTTAATCTGGTTTTATTGGTTAACTAGCCCGGGATTTTATTTTCTCATAGGTAACATTTGTTAGAAATACCTTAGGAATTACTTTACCTTAGGAATTAGATGCGGTTGAAATACACAGGTTTGATATCCTGTGTCTGTAATTCCCCAAACTGCATTTTCCAGTACCTGTAACTTTTCCCCGTATTTCCCACTCCAATCTGTATTCAGAGTTGTTAACATACAGAGGTTTGGTTTCTGAGAGAATACACTGTCTTCCTCCTTCTTGCTGCTAGGCCTTGTCTCCATAGTAACTGGCCTTAGGCCCAAGAGCTCTCTGGCTGAGAATTCTAAAGGCTGCTCCCTTAACTGCCAACCCCAGGATTCCATGGAATCTTCACAGGTAGCCAATCCTATGAGGTCTTTGCCTGCCTGACACAGACAAACTCACAAACTTTGACTTCTAATATTAGATTTACGTTTGATATTTGTCTTCCATGGCATGTCATGGCATATCATCTATCCATCAATCTGTCTATCTCTACCTAAAAATCATTCTGTATTTATAATATAATTTATAATACACATTTCATTTCCTGCATTTCAAGGAAGTTTACATGAAATACAATTAAATATGATTGTGTAAATAAAACAATAGGCAGTCAGATTAGGAAAACAGAATTATGGTTTTAGAACAGAACAAAGAGCAGAACAAAACAATAAATTTAGAAATTTCAACAGCCAAATGTAATAATTCACAGCAACGTCCTCAAATCAGATTTGAAAAGCCGTTTGAAATGGTATGTGTGTCTTGCAATCCTTTCAGAAGACTATAAAGGAGGAGCTAATCTTGGCTTCCAGATGGAGGTCATTCCCAATCACCTAAGCAATTGTAGTAAAGGTCATTCTAGTTCATGCTGATTTTGCTTTATGTAGTGAAAGTAAACAGCATCTGCTCAGAAAATCATAGCTAGGCTAGCAAGTAGGAGTGGTACCTAAGTTTTGTTCTCCAGGTCATGATTTTTTTTTTTTTTTTTTTTTTGAAAAAGCAACAGCATTTAAACAAACTGAGGCTGGAAAAATACTGGCAGCTATGCAGTTGCCACAACTGCTATTAAAAATATTCTCCCATATTTATCAAAGAGTTGCAGCATTCTGTAATCACACAAAAAAATTGCAAGTTCTGTATTATCTTCAAGGATAGCTCCACATAAAGTTAATGAGAGGGTTGTCAGTCCCTTAGGCTATAGAAACATAGATAAGCATGGATAATTTTCAATAAATTTGAAAAAGGACACATTACTTTTTCTCCAGCCAGCCATGTTGGACTTGACCTTCCATTGGTTTTTATTATTTACTTCTTGCAGGAAATCTCAGAAGAGATGCAACTGGAAACTTGGAGGGAAACAAATCACAGCATTGGACACCTAAATGAGGCTTTCACAGCTCATGTGGAGACAACTTATGATGGCAAACCACCATGGCACAAGTACTCCCTACTTCTTTAGCTATGGTATTATTGTTGGGAGTCACCCCATGAGGTAATGGTAGAACAAAGGCCCACTTGGTCAGTCTAGTTGATGTCAATCATGTAATAAGTTTTTAAACTTTCCAACAATAAAAGTATCCATAAAGAAGAACTGTGTGAATTCTAATAGCAGCCATTGCTTGTATTCCAGTTACCAAGAGACAGTGGTAGTCAGTAGTTATGTAATGTTTTGAACTTTTCCCAGTCAATGTGATGTCCCCCCCCCTCCACAATCGTCTCCATAAATAAGAGCAATGAACAATAAAGATGGGGAGATTAAACTGATTTGTTTGACAATGGCAGGGAGTCATAGGGTTTTCAACAGCTGGGATGTATCACTGAAACTGGAGCTATGTCTTTGAGAGACAGGATGAGCTACAGAAACATAGGAAAGGACAGATATATCACTAGGCTCTATTTTGAAGTATCACTAGTCTTCAGAGGGAGTCGATTACAAGGAGGGTCAGTTCTCAGAAGTAATGTAACCCTTCTGTAATGGGTGTCTGTTATTCTGTACTAAATAAAGACAGATGAAAGAAATAATGGAACAAGAGAGAGAAGGGAAATCTCCAATCAGGGCGTTCAGACATTCCTTTCATATGTAGGTGCCACCAACATCCTCAGAACTGTATTTATAATTTTGCAAAGATTTAAATAGGAGACCTGTTGGCTATTCACATTTGCATATTTTGAAGCTACTTAGCTCTTTAAGGACAAAGATAACAAAATAGTACATATTATCCAAGCTTTCAAGACATCAAAGATATATTCTTCAAGCCTGGAATATTGCTAAAATGACACTTCTAAGAGCCAAGCCTAAGAAGTGTAGTTAAGGATTGTAGCTTTCATTGTATCCTGAACATTAAAAAATGGAAGCCTTTGAGGTGTTCAAGCCTTGTGTGACTGTCTCTTCTTTTCTTTTCTTTTCTTTTTTCACTCCTTTGCAAACTTAAAAAGGTAGCATTAATAACACACTGATGTCTCTGTGTTTGTTCTACCTCTCACAAGGCACTTTCCAAACTAATTTTGAGAAAAAGCTATTGAAATCCTTAGTATTTACTTGATTGTACACAATGATCTCCCACACAAGACACCTGCTAAGCAAAAAGGGTAGGAAGCTATTTACATAAACATGTTTAAACCTAATCAAAAAAGCTTTTTTTTAAAAAAAAGGAAAAAAAGAATAGCAGGGTAAACCAAACTGTTAGAAGCAGTGAAAAATGAACAGCAACCAGGCCTCCATGGAAATAGTCAAACCAAGTATTACTTGAAAAGTATAGCTAGTAGTTATATAATTGCTTCTTTTTAAAATTATTATTAAAAAGTTAGTGTTAGGTTCACCAAGTAAGACCTCATGTAATTTTAATTGCTAATAGATCCTGAATCAGAAAGCAGTACTATGAAGTTCTGCCAGGCAAAACTACAGTAAATATTCTCCATTGCCCCTACTCCAAAATCCAGCCAGAATCCATGTTCAGTTTAAACACGTAACCAAGGATTACACATCCATATTCATTTCATATTCATAATCTCTATGTATTCCCTAGTTCAGGGGATATGGAGGGACAGTGAAAGTCTTCCCATTCCCTCCTAACCAAGTAGCATCCACTGCTGTCAACAGAAGCCTGTTCCTCCGTCAATCAGGAAAAAAGATTTTCCATGCCCCCATGTAAGCAATCTCCAGTATATGTGTGGGAGGGATTGTAACAAGGACTCTGCTTCTGCCTGTCACAACAGAGATTCCTCATGGAAGGGGCTGGGACTCTCAGTCAACTGCTTCTCAATTAACAAGGGAGCAAACCCTCATTGTTCACAGCAGCTGCTGCCTGGTAAGTGGGGATTGGGTGGGCTGCATTAGAAGTCACTATGTAGCTACTGAACGTTGATGGTTATACATGTATAAGTGCCAAAGTTAATTCTATCTTTTTAACTGCTGTATCCCACCCCCAGCAATTTCCTGGTTTGTGGAGACTGAGGGGCATGGTGAAGTGTCCAGCTCTGTTTCTGCAGCTAGAGCCATATAATTAACATTATTGCTGTGCGTTCACCTTCAGGAATAGAGCTGGATGCTTGTCTGTGTCCCTGTCCCCCACTCCCCACCAGCTAATAAATAGCAATGTTGCCGGGGGAGGGGGAGAGACGTTGCAGCACAAAATTGTGAGTTTTGGAGGGTGTAAGAGAAGACATGCTCTTCCTGCTCCAGGATCTGTAAATGATTAAAGCTAGAGAAGCCCCATCCCATTTTTAACCTGGCGACCTTAGTTAGTGTAAGGAGATCGAGATTATTCGGGCCCAAGCAGAGAAAGGACACTTAGGTCTTCTACTGTGCTCCCAACCATGATTATGACTAGAGATGGAAATAATATTCAAAAAGATTTGAAAAGTGATCTTAAAATGTGTGTCTTGAGTATCAGGAAATTATAATTAGAAACTTGGCAGTTCAGGACTTACTCCAGTGTAAAATTCACACCCTTTCCCCACTGGAAACAGCATTTTCTATACAGAAAGCAGTATTTTCTGAATATAACAAAAATATTTTGGTGCAGAAATCCTTATTTTTCCCCACAGAAAACATTGTTTCCTTTTACCTCAATCCTGCAATGATTAGAATGCTAGATTAGGACATACAAATCTGCCATGAAGTTCAGTGGCTATCTTCAGGCCAGTCAATATGTATTAGCCTATCTCACCTCACTTAAAGTTTGTTGTGAAGTTAAAAGCTCAAAAGTTGTTTTGAGTTCATTCTTGAGGAAAAGTTGGAAATAAATCTAATACATAAATTAAGTTACAATGCCTTGGATCAGGGCTATGTGCATGTTTAGGGACAAAAGGGTCATTTTCCACCCCAGCACTCCCCATGAGCTGCCTCCCTACAGCACCAAACTACTTCAGTTTCTTTCCATTTCTTCTCCACAAGATGGCAATATTGAGTGACATTACATCACTTCCTATTGCCATTTTGGAGGGGAAATGGTGGAAATGTTACTTTGAGGGGTTATGAGGTTTTTTAAAAATGTTTGTGGACATTTGGGAGAATTTTGGCATAATTTGGAGGCAAAAATTTCCTAAAACCACAGTGAAAAAAATGTTAATTGGGGTTGGGGACTTTGGGAAACTGGTAGTGAGCTTCAAGGCCTGCAAAAGTAGACTGTACTCAAGGCTCTTAAATTTGAATCTAATCAGTTAATTTTGATGCAGCCCCAATCAAATCTGAGCTGTTTCAAGCCTCTGATTCTATTCAGGTTTCAGAAATCTGGATCACCAGTCCTTCCCACAGACTTTCCGGATTATCACTAGGCTAACAATCCCTAATTCATTATCTCCACCAAATATCAGAGATTTTGTTTCTAGAGATTTTGTTTTAGGTACCTGTAAAATTTGCTGTTTTTTTTTAAAGCCACCAGTTTTTAGATGCTTCTTCGTTTTTGAGTCATAGTGCCAAGCACAGAGCATTATTCACTCAAGTTTGTTAAAGTTTAAAAAATGACCAGATGTAATAGATACTGATAACAGCTTACTTGAAGAGAAAATACATTTGCTTTATGTTACCAGCAGTGCAAATGATGAAATTCAGTGGTGCAGCATATGGAAGTAAAGAGTGATGAAAAGATGCCTACAAGCAGTCCAGCTGGTGAGATCCCTGTGAAGAACTATATTATCCATGTATATAACATGGGAGGATATTTTTCCACTGGAAAACATGTGGATTTTTTGTGCATCAAACTTTCCTGAGAGGCTTTTCAAAGTGCACAGAATCTTGCCACTAAATTGTTCTTTGGGGGGGGGGGGTCCTGAGCATTGGAAAACCCATTACTCTATCAGGAAACTAATAGTTGGAATATTCTTCCCATCCCTACTGAAGGAGTAAATGATACTTTTTATAACTGGTTCTTTGAATGGTCCAAACTGGCACAATTCCTTTCAACTGCACAGTCTACTTTACAGCCATCCATGCAAGAAATCACCAGGACATGTTGTGCCAGTTTATTCCACAAGTTAATGATGATAATTTGTCTAGAAATTTTTTTCCTCAGAAAACCCAAGTTTCATTTTGTTTGGGTATTAGGATAATTTTCTTCGAAACTGTTCCCTGTTGCCACTCTAAATCGCTTTTAATTCAGTAGGAGTTTGATAGACATCAAGTGTTGAAGTATGTTAATATTATAACATATTGTGCTTTTAGTTGTATTTACTCTTCAAAAACATGTTGAGAGTAGCCTTGGGTCCCTACTCCAGGGTGAAAGGTGGGATATACATAATAAAACAATATCAACTGATAGTACAATTGGCTGTTACATCTTCTTGGAGGATATAGTCAAATGAAGCCAAGAAAGTACATAGTGGCCTGCATCTATCTGCTAGTCTCAGCTAAGGAAAATTAAATGCAATCTTTTCTTAAGTCTCCCTGGAGGATATGGTCAAAATGAAGCATGTCTCTGCTAGTCCTAAGTAAGGTAGATCCATTGAAACAATGAGATGTACATAACTGTTTACTCAGGCCATTTCCGCACCAGGCTAGTAAAACGGTGCAGAGCGACCTCCAACGGAGGTCTTCTGCACCGTGGAGTGGACTGGGGCTGACTACTTTTTGTAGTTCCGCACCTCAGTCCAGTTCGGAGTGGCCGGAAGTGGTCGTGCAGCGTACTTTTTAAAAACCTCTTTTTAGAGGTTTTTAAAAAGCACAGAGCACGCGACTCTGTGCCGCTCCATCCCTGCACTCTGGAGCAGATTTGCAGGTGCGCGCAAGTGCGTGCCTGCAGATCTGCCGGGAGCGGGCTTTAGGCAGGCGAGCTTCTCTGGTTGGTGGAGAGCGTCCACCAACTGGAAGCCGCCATTTTGGACGCTGGAGCAGTGCGGAGCGACGCGCTCGCACTGCTCCTCATCCCGACGGACTCACCCGGATGCTCAGGAAATCCGGGGAGTCCCGTTTTCGTGCAGCTCCTTCTCCACTTCTGGAAAGGGCCTTATTTAAGAACTGATTCAATGGATCTCCTAAAATTGGGACTAAGAATTGGAGTTAAGCCACCACATTTGTTGGGCTCAAAAGCTTGACCCCAGTGAGGGGCCATTTCTGCACTAGACTGTTATAGTGGTATGATTCCACTTTCAACATCCTAAGAAATCCTGGGGTTTGCAGTTTAGGGAGGGGCCAGCCAGCTGTCCCTCCCCGAAACTGCAAACCCCAGGATTCCATAGGATGCTGAAAGTGGAATCATAGCGCTATAACAGTCTAGTGTGGAAATGGCCTGGGTGAGGAGCTGCCTCTTCTATCCCTACTGACAATGACTGGAGCTGATTATACAAGAGAGTCAAATATTCCCTTGAACCAAATGAACTTTTAAAAAAGAACGCTCAGTAGCAGGCCTGTTGTGGGGGGAATTGTCACAAGCACTTACACAAGGCAAAATTAGAGCATATGATGCATTGTGATCTGCATGCCACAGTAACTTTGGATGGCAATGCTACAGTAAATGCCTTTGAAGCCTATAAACCATAAAATTTTAATCATTAGCAACCTCCTGGGGAATCTAGCAATAATACCTATAGGACAACTTACAGCTTTTCTGTCAGAAGTAGGGGAGGCCATATAATAGCATGGCATAAGCCCTGTTGATCTTTCATTTCTAGCACCTGAATGGTCAAAGCTTAACTTCTCTTTATTAAGCACACCAGTGCTCACAATTAGGCAGCCATATGTTGTGAATGAAGGGATGATATTGGATTGATTTTTTTTAAGTGCTTAATCTTGCTGTCCCTGTATTTGCTTCCTGATTTGCTCTGCCTTTGAAGAAATGTTCTCTTTCTGTTTCATGAAATCACGAATGCTTACCGAACTGGTGGAGTAATGGGCACACACTGAAAATTTAAAGGCTGGTTGGCAAAAATGAACAGGAGGGTGTCGTAAGAACAGAACCCAAACAACCATGAGGACTACAAGAATAATGACAGCCCAGAGTTACACGAGTACTTTTGAATATGTGCTAGCCTTTAAGTGCCAGCTGTCAGTCCCTGCCTGGTCTGCCTTCTTACTACTAACCTTTCCCTCACCTCAGCTTGTCTCCCTAACTTGTCCTATTATGCAGTAGCAAGCTGAGTCATTGTTTCAAGCAGGAGGTGACATGTTAATAGCTTAATAATAGTATAATCTCACAAATAATAATATGCTGTCACACTGTCTGAAGCACAATGTTTACAGGAGAAGTGGTAATGTATGATGACAGTAATTTGAATAAAAATGAATTTACTGCTCTTGTCTCATTTGCAGTAAATTTTCGCATCTTTCATGCACAACTGGTGCTCCATGACCTCTTTCATTATTGTGTTCGCAGTGGCTGCGGCTGGCTTTAAAGTGAAAGGCAGGCAAATGTAACAGAAACCTCCACAGCTTAACAAACTGATTTCAGTGAAAATAAAATAAGAGAGAGAGAGAGAGAGAGAGAAACAGTTCACATAGTATTTTTGGAAAGGGGGAAAATTGTGTGTGGGGTTGCACTCCATTTATTTACTAAGAAGATACAGTGTCAGACAGGCTATTTAATTAGTTCACTCTGCCGACTGAAAAGCAGACATGAGCTGATATGATTACGTCTTGTTGATAATTTAAAAAATTGTCATTAAGGTGCATCTCAGAGGCGAAAATATTCAGCACATGGAAAAAATCATTTGATGTGAAATTAAAGTTTGTGCCACCCAAAAAAGTATTTTTGCTAATGCGGTTGCTAATTTTTGACACTTGGGAAGCTAATCTCAGCTTTCCTATTTGACACAGTGGAATGTCAAAATCTCTTCTCTTTATCCAATTTATTTCTAAATGCTCACTTCTGTGAAAACGGACAAGTGAAAATCCAAAATGTTCCCTGAATTAAAAAAAGGGGGAAATATAAAAAGTAATTTAATTGACTCTTCTTGGACTCTGGTTTCAAAATTCTGAGCACTAGTTAGATATAAGAAGAAACCACTGCAGCATAATGCTAGCAAATAAATATTAAATTGTTCTGTCTCACTCCCTGGTATGGAAGTCCTGCAGGAACTAACTTTTTTTGTCTTAAAAATTAAAAAGTATTATTAAATGATGTTCAGAATTGCCTGAAAAGAAGAAAGTTTAAAAGTCAGAGAGTGACATGTCTGGACTAAATTTAGTTTGATGGAATGAGGGCAGCTAATTGAAATGTCCTTGGTTTGAGGGGAAAAAAAAAAACAGCAAAAAAGATGAATTTTCAGGAAAATGCTACACTTCATCCCAGTGCAAAGTGAATGACATGCAGAGAATGAGAACTGATATTTCTGATTTACCCAATTCATTTCGTTAAAATAATTAAAACCATAGGCAACTGGCCAAACATCTTCTTGTTTTCTTTTTTTCTCTTATTTTCTGTGAATTCATAATGCTAAATGCCATACTGAAAAAGACCAAATTTTTCAATGATTTAATTGCATGATGTTAATTGAGGACTGAGTAGGCTGCTTGGTGAATATTTCAAGAAGAAGTTATCTGTGTGTTTTCACTTCTAGGATGTGATTTTGACTTGTAATGTCAGGAAAAAGTTTTTAATTTTGCAGTACAGCTTTGGTTGTGGCAATGAGATATGGAGAAAGCTATGGCATTTAAAAGTTATTTTTGTGTTAGACACACACACACACACACACACACACACAAAGACATATGCAGAATGCACACTTGTTAACCTTGAGATCAGCAAGAGCCTGAAACTTGTTGTCTAGGTCCCAAAATACTGACCCAGGCATTTTTTGACATCCAGACTGCAACTCCTGGTAACCCACTGTCAACAGTATAGCTTATTTAAACTCCAGAAATGCTAAAGTGATATACAAGTGTGGCAATAGCTAGAGAAGGCAACATTTTTGTTAATTAAAATGGAAGTTAATATCTCTCATTAGAATTGCCAACTGTCCCAAGGGTTAAAAATCTGCCTAGCACTCCTGTATGGAGAAAGAAATACTGTAAACCAAAATTTAAGTTTAATTTGAAATGGTCCTGTTCAATGGAACAGCTTTTCCCATATCCATTTGATGCTCTTCCACTTTCAAACTGGGAAACAAGTTTCCCATGACTCCCTTTTAGGACAACATTGCTGTAAAAGTGCTACCTTTCTTTAGCATGGCTGTAGAGCTTTTAAGATTCTCTCTCTCTCTCTCTCTCTCTCTCTCTATACACACACACACACACACACACACACACACACACATAAAATTAAAAACAAAGGATGGCATCAAAATTGAGAAGTACAAAGGAGGAAAGGGATGAGGCCCTAAATAGTTCCTGAAAGTAGGACCACTGCATTTACTGTATGAAAAAGCTTTGGGGAAAACTAATAGACTGGGCTTCAGGTTGTTATGGGATTGCTACCTTGCCTCTGAAGCCCATTGGTCTGATGAAAAGTAAGCATTTTCATTAAGGCTGCATGTGGATTGCGGGGGAGGACCTTTCAAATATGTACACACACACATACATACGCATATTCATGAAATGGCACAAGTACAATGACTTCCTCTGGAATGCTGTGTGCATATAAGTATTAACATCATATGGTAAATCTTTTCTCTCTCTTTATGGGATAAGATCTTCTGGAGAAAAGGCAGATAAGGTATCTTTAGATCATCCCTACTTCTTCTGGTGCCTCGTACTCTGTTCTAGAGGTTCCTCCAGTTTTCTAGAGCAGTTTTTCAATTGGATACAGGGAAATGCAAGGAGAATTGGCAAAAATCAGAACTGCTATTACTCTAGCAGAAGAGTCTCATGGACTGCATTACTCCCATGGCGTAATCTGGATCCATCCCAGACAATTCATTTGCAATCAGTTATACTTTTTTCATTTTTCTTCTTCTTCTTTAAAAAAGAATCTTGGTTCAGGAACTATTTAAATTCATTTTTGAAGGTCCAGTTCTATGAATCTTCTAAAAAAGGAAGTTTGTGACATCATAAAACTATATTTTTATTAACAGGAGTTTATGCAAGAAAAGAAGAAAGAGAGGGGAAAAAACCTCTCACATTTTGGCTTGTAGAGATGCTTTCATATATCTGAAAGATCTCTTTTGCCTAACTTACTGATGTTCAAGGGGAGAGCAAGGCCTCTGGGTTATGTTTGAAACAAAACGATCCTTTTCTTGCTGACTGCTACCTTTTAACTATTTAAATACAGACACATCTGATAAAACCGAAATATAAGTGATATTTTCTAGTGGCACTGAATTTTTTTAATGAGCAGAAAACCCGCACCAGACTGTGTGAGGCAACCACATCTGCTGCCAAATAGTTACTCTGTAATGTTTTGTCAGCCTGTAACTACACTGAAAATGTATTTTTCTGTGGTAGGTATATGAAAACATAGTTTAACCTCCTTTTTTTAAAAAGAGATTCAAATGAACAGGGACATGGTGGCTGATGGGGCAAAGTCTGTTGGGGATAATAGGAGTTTCAGCCCCACGGAAATGCAGCGGAAAAACCAGAATTCAGCAAGCCAACAGCAGCAGCCTTGTTCCCCAGTAAAGATACTCACACACAGAGGAGTTTCTTCCAAAACAGGAGGCACTTTATCTTGCAGCAAAGTTCTGTTATATACAAAACATAGGACAGACGGACAAAAGCTTGCGCCAGGCACCAGGTTTGGTCAACAGACAAATACGTACTGCCGTTGCTTTGTTATATACATATCTACAACCAATCAGGTAGAGGTTTGCACACCCCCCTCTACCATCTGCACACGACCCCAGTTTCTTATGCAACCTTGCAGTTACCCACAGCTGGGGCATGATGCAACATCTTTGCAGTGGGCTGATCATTTTCCCAGGGTTCCCTGCCTGGAATCCCTGACAATCCCCTCCAAAATGGTCAGGCCACTGTGTAGGACATTTTCACAATCCATACATGTCATACAATACATGTGACATAATACATACAGTACATACATTCAAGGGTACAATTCATCTTCCACCTTACACTCTGGTGGCAAGGCCCAGTTCACCCGCCAACTTCTCATGGCCTACTACTGGAAGGGCCTTTGTGAGCAAATCTGCAATATTGTTTTTCAGATACCATACCCCAATGTAGTCCTACACTCAAAATTTCTGCCTCAGTCACACGGGACAGCAAAATACCCTCCTCCTGACCTTTTAGGGATAAGCATAACTTTATGTCCTGACTCAGCAAGTTGGGTACTTCCTGACCCACTTTCACTGGAACCACTGCTGGAACTAGTGCTGACCTCAGTGCGAGGCTCTCTCTTGACCGTAAATGCAGGTTCAGCACTAGGTGGCGGTGTTGGACTCTTTGGTGTGACGTTGAGTGAGATTTTTGGCTTCTCCTCCTCAGTACTTTCCTCAGTACTTTCTTCTTCATAATCAACCATCACCGCCCCTCCATTTTCAGAGCTTTCAAGTGTATCCGCGACACTGTCCTTTTCCTCATCAGACATCATGGCCCCTCCATTCTCAGGAACACTTTTGTCACTTTTACCCAGGGGAATCAAAACCTCTTGGTTACAGTGCAGTCTATCCCATCCTGAACGGATTTCGAAGTTTGCACTCCTAGAATACACTATTCTGCCAGCATGGTGTAGAAATCTATATTTGTTACCTTCATATCCCACAAAGTGTAACCGTCTAGATTTCTCCTCTCCAGACTTTCTGAAACTTGGGGGAACATACACACTAGCAAACTGACCCCAAACGCGTAGAAGCTGCAGGTTTGGCGCTCTACCATACTATAGGTAATATGGAGTTTGCTTCACACTTGAACACCACATCCAGTTTAAGTGGTAGTTTGCTGTCACTATTGCTTCTCCCCAAAGTCCTGCTGGGGCTTGGGCATCCTCCATCACACAGTCCTTCATTTGTTCAACAGCCCAATTCTTTCTGCAAGACCATCCTCCCCGGGAGATGCGGGGTTGGTGGTTTTATGCCTTATGCCTTTCTTACGCATCCAGGCTTGCAGGCTATTAGACAGCAATTCTCCCCCTCGATCTGACACAAGACTGGCCACTTTATAAGGAAATTCCCTCTCAACAGCATTCACCCACTCTTGGAACTTTTCAGCTGCTTGACTTTTCTCTTTCAGCAGATAGACATAGGAGTACCTGGTGTGTCTGTCTACAATTACCAGGAAAAACCTATTTTGCCCTTCAGTTGGCTTGAATGGCCCAGCCAAATCTGCATGTACAACCTCAAAAGGCCGTTGGGTGACACACTTGCTTTTCTTGGCAATGGGGTAAGCCTTTACCTTAATCTTTTTGCATACAGAGCACTCTAGGAACTTAGGACAATTTCTAACCTGTAACCCAGGGCATACCTTTGCCAACTCTTGCAAACCTTTGTAGCTGGCATGACCCATCACTCTGTGGAGGTAATGTACACACTTTTCATGTAGAGGTTTGTTACACAAAGGGTTAACGTTTGCCACTTTTCTTTTGGGCAACATGTGGTACAACCCCTGCTTTTTCACCCCTTTTGCACAAAAAACACCATTTGCAGTAATTATACATTTCTCCCCTTCAAACACCACTTTGTAACCCTCACTGGCCAGTTGGGAGACACTCAAAATACAGTCCTGCATTTGTCACGCACAATACATTATTAAACGATTTCCCAAAACATGGCACATATGCAGTACCCATCTTCTGCACCTTGCTGGGTGCCCCATCTGCAAGGGAAATTGCTGTTATGTCTGCATTTGTAACATTATTCAACAGCTTTAAATTGTTCACCATGTGGTGAGTTGCACCACTGTCTAGCAACCACACACCACTCTCAGACTGTTCTTTTGCCACAAACACATGGCCTTCAGCCTGTGACAACATGCCCCTCCACTTCTGGGCTGTCTTCTTCCCTCTGCTCGGCGCTGGCATTCTGCAGTCCTTCTGGAGATGGCCGACTCTCTTACATCTGTAGCAGCGTCTGGCAAAGCTGCACACTGCTCTTTCTTCCAGGTGAGATGCCTCCTTGGGAGCTGCCTCTCCCTCCTGGCGACTGGCTGTTCTCCCCTCCGACTGCAGTCTGGAATCGAACTGCTTACGTTGGACTTCCTCCAAAATCCTCCCGGCTACCAAGTCTACAGTCAGCTTTTCCTCACACACACCTTGGAGGCTGTACATCAAAAAGTCCCACTCCTTAGTGAGGCTTCCCAGCAGAATAAAACTTTTCTGCATTTCTGGGATATTTACCCGTCTGTCGGCTACCTCTTGAAATAACTGTTTCATCAGCATGAGGTGCTCTCTTACACAGCTTCCGGGACATAACTTTGTGTTATACAGTCTTTTCGTCCATAGCATTTTGGACAAACACGAGGAAGATTGATGCACACGCTTCAGAGCCTCCCAGAGCTGATATGCTGTGTCTGCAGCAGCAGCGTGAATCAACTGGGAAGGACTTAATGTAAGCAAAATAACTGCTTTGGCTTTTTCATCAGCAACCCTGAACACTGCTATTTGAGCAGCAGTTGCTCCTTCTGGGGGCTGTCCCTCATTTTCCAAAACGTGCCACAAGTTTTCCTTCGTCAAAGCGGCTCTCACATAAATTTGCCAGCTTTGATAATTAGCGTCGGTCAACTTTTCAAAACGCAGATAACCTCCCTCAGCCATGCTGCTGCCTTTGTAAGAAAAATTCAGCAAACAAAGCAGCTGGCTGCAGTGACCTTGATGAGCTCCGGACTGAAGATTAACTGTCTCTCTGCCAAAACACAGACTCCCGAAGCACCGGAGAGCCAGGCAAACAGTCAAAAACAGTCCCAGTATCCAGGGGAAAAACAACTACAGGTGCACTGTGGATGCTGTGCACTCTGGGCCTGGGCCCATAACCACTGTTGGGGATGATAGGAGTTTCAGCCCCACAGAAACGCAGCGGAAAAACCAGAGTTCAGAGAGCCAACAGCAGCAGCCTTGTTCCCCAGTAAGGATACTCTCACACAGAGGAGTTTCTTCCAAAACAGGAGGCACTTTATCTTGCAGCAAAGTTCTGTTATATACAAAACATAGGACAGACGGACAAAAGCTTGCACCAGGCACCAGGTTTGGTCAACAGACAAATACATACTGGCGTTGCTTTGTTATATACATATCTACAACCAATCAGGTAGAGGTTTGCACACCTCCCTCTACCATCTGCACACAACCCCCGTTTCTTCTGCAACCTTGTAATTACCCACAGCCGGGGCATGATGCAACATCTTTGCAGTGGGCTGATCATTTTCCCAGGGTTCCCTGCCTGGAATCCCTGACAAAATCATCATGGGGCAATATTTTATGGAGTAGTGATCATCTATTTGCTGGTGCTGTCATGTCATAGGTTTGTGTTGAGATTGCAGCTCACCATGTCCTGTTAAATTTATGCCAGTGGCCATCTCCACTTCCTTAGGCAATGAATTCCCTGAATTAATTATGTATTACCTGACAAAGTACTTCCTTTTGTTTCTGCTGAAACTCCTGTTGCCAATCAATTTCATTGGATTGCGCCAAGTTCAAATGTTTTAAGAGAACAATGTCTGCCTAGTCAATCTTTTTGACATTCATACAGTTTGAAAGTATCTACCAAATGCCCTTTTACACATCTCCCTCACCTGCATCCCAAATTAAATGACCTAGCTTCCTAAACCTTCTCTTATAAAGAAGATCTTCCAAGTAATCAGTCTTATCATCTTTGTAGGAATATGCCTACCTCATCACTATTGAATCCATTTTCAAATTCAATCATAGAAATATTGAATTACAGTCCAAAACATCAGGTCGGGGAGCAAAAAGCTTCTCCACTTATGATTGAAATTAGGCCTGTCTTCTCTCAGGCAAGTTGGACTTAAAAGTCTTCTGGAGGTGGGGGAGGCTCTTTAGAAAGTTGTATGTATTATTGCAGTTACTTCAGAATGTGTCCCATCAGCCCCACTGCATTTGTGGGACTACTTCCTCATTCTGCTGAGTGAGACCTTGGAGGTCTCGTTCAAAGTCCTGCCTCATTATGTTACCAGCCCTCAGAGACTCTTCTCTCAGAAGTACCACAGAGGTCAGTAAGAGCTGCTTAAAGACAAGAAGTGTCAGGAGAATCAGGGCATAGGGAGAAACAGTTAAAGTGAGTCAAGTCATTCCAGGTTATACACAGGTCATCAAGGTTGAAGGGAGGTGGAGTGTGACATCTCACTCATTCCAATGTCTCTCAGGAGAACTGATAACTAGCCACGATAACTAGGTCCATAAGGGGAAGTCAACACTTAAGCAATCCAGTGGTCAAGAATCTAAATAAACGCATGAGCAAGAAGAACACAAAGGTGAGGAAGAGTGAATAACTCCAAACAATGAAAACTCCTAGCAGCTGCTGGGGGATTTATAGCTGGTTGACCTTGAGATGCAAGTGTTTAACTGCTCAGCATTTCTTCTTTGATGCCTCTGTCACTGCTCCTTGTCCTATTGACATGCTGGAAATGGTAAACTGTTTCCTTGGTGTCCATCATCCCCAGATGAGATGGGAGCCCACCCTGCTGAAGTTTCCCAGCAACTACCTCTGCCATTAGCTGCTCATATTTGGGGGATGGAACCAAATTATCTCAGTCAGATCCCTTGGAGTCTACTGGGTGAGTCATGACAGTCACCTGGGACAGAGTCTTTTGTGCAGTGGCCTTACTCTTGTAGAATGTTGTCCCAAAGAACTTGGCTTGTCCTGTTCTCTTAGAGGCTCTGAGTGGACCGTAAAGCTTTTTCTTCCATCCATAAACTTTTTGCGTAGTTCTCTATCTGCTGCTATTTTAATTTGTGTTCTTTGTCCATTATGTTTCTATATAAGCTTCCTAGGATAAACATAAAAGAATATTTGAAATGGAAACTGAAAAAGAGGGGTTACTTTCCTTGTCACTTTCCTAAATGTGGAGACAAAGGGAAAAAATCTGTTTGGATTATGTTATTTGAAGCTATCCCACTATAAGAGACTTCCTCTTTAAAGAAATGCACAAGCCATCACCCAGACGTTGCTTCTGCCTCAAGTCCTCCAGAAGTGAGGCATCCAAAACTGGGTAATAATAAGCTTATGGCTCCACTGAACTCATTCTCTGGCATTCTCTGCAGATGATGACAGGCGGTAGTTGACTCAAATGCTGCAGGTGGTCTTAGCAAGTGTGGAAAAATAATATAACCTTCATTAATATGGCATACCATTATTATATGTTAGGTTAGGCCATAGTTTGGAACCCACTTGGCTGTTTTAGGCCCAGGAAGGACTTTTCTTCCCATAGGAGTGATTAGGGCCCCATTTCTAGCTCATTTGGTGCTGGAAAAAATAAGACCTCTTCTGGGCTTAAAATGAAAAGGGCAGGGGGAAGCAACATAACAAATTTGTCCCCATATATTGTCTAAGAGGTCATTTCTGCAGTTATAGTGCTATTATTCTACTTCCAACATCTTATGGAATTCTGAAGTTTGTACTTTACTGAGGCCAAAGTGCTCTCTGGCTGAGAATTCTAAATGCCTCTCTCTAAACTGGAAAGCCTAGGATTCCATAGGATGTTGAAAGTGGAATAATAGCACTATAACAATGTAGTGCAGATATGACCAGTGTGTTAGAGGGCATTTTGGTCCAAAAATGCTTTTAATTTTTTTTTCCCCACAGGGAGAGGATGTCTAACAGAATGAAATGTGCTGGGAGAGTTCTTGAGACAGAAAACATTTTGATGTAGACAGTCATGGGGCACAAACCAACCTTGGAACTGTCCTTTCAGCATTCTCAGCTACAGCATTCTCAGTTTGTGGAATAACTTCCCCAAGCATGGGTATCTGTGCAGATGGGGAGCAGTTGCCACAATTACCAGATTCCAAGCTGAATTACACTCACACAACACTGTGAAATTTTGTTGCCCTTGCACCAGGATGTAGGGACATGTATTTAGCCTTGCCTCCATGCCACATGGCTCTCACATGCCGCTCATACATTGACCAATAACTTCAACAATATGCAGACTTTTCTGCCTACAGAGATTCCACAGAGAATTTAGAAGCTTAAGAAAACTGGCCCCTAGGTACATGCCTCCTTTTCTCTAGAAGCCAGATTTCTTTTCTCAGAAAACAGTCCACCAGTGGGTAGAGAATCAGATCAAACCCAGAAAGTGACTATAATCCTTTGTCTCCTCTGAAGTTCAAATTATATCCCTCCCCAGCTTGCTATTTGTAGTAGGACAAAAGCATAAAGTCCAGAGTTGTCACTGGAACAGATGTAAAGAACAACCGACAAAGTCTAAATACAAGATATGTCGGCAGCATTTGCACTGATCCCAACTCTTGCTGTTGTTTGAAAAGAAATACTTCTTATTTAGGTCACTTGACATGTTAGCTTAAAATGGGAGCAGGATCAGGCCCTTGGGTATTTTAGTGCTCAATTACAAGTTAGTGCTTAGTCCTAATCACCTTGTTCTCCAAAGGAAATAGATACTGAACAGGAACCATCTGGTAATACATTCTGTACCTCTTAATTACAATGTTTTGAATGGCACCTAAATAAATTTCATTTACAAGCACATGACTGCTTGTCAAAAGGCCAGTTGATAATTTTATTATTGTAGTATACTTCTCTGCTTAATGACTCAGGCCTACTAAAGTTTGGAATTTTGGACTGAGAGAGGAAAGGAGGAGAAAGAGGAAAGTGTGTCTTTCCCCGTGTTTGAGCAGTATAGCACAAATTGCTCATTTAAATGACAGATTCTATTTTCAATTGTGTTTAGAAACAGAATATCATGCAGATTTGGTGGGTTTCTGAGGCCGCATTTATATTTAGCATCTTCCTTGCTTGAATTCAGTGAGATTTGCTTTGAGTAGACATGTATAGAAGAATCGTTTGTAAAATGCACATATGCTCCCAAAACCAGATCATGGAAGATGTTTTAGATTGCTATACCTGATGAAGTTGAAAGTCTTATATCTAACAACATCTTTCCCTTTCCCTCTCTCTCTCTTACACACACACACACACACACACACATGTACACAGAGCACATATCCAAGTCAAACCAAAGGCCTGTCTTAGCCACTACTCTTTCTACCATGACTGACAGCAGCTCTCAGCAGTCTCAGACACATGTCTTTCCTAGCACAGCTACCTGAGAGATCTTCTAATTGGAGATTTCATGGACCTGAACCTGGCTGACCTTATGCACACAGAATGTGTGGCTGCCGACTGAGCTATAGTTCTAACTAGCAATGCTACTGAATCTCTACAGTTATCAGTTCATAAGTCGAATATACCATGTTCGTAATTTTCGAATGTATAGCAAGCCCCAATGTAGCTCCAATAAAATTTAAAAATAAGCATAATTCTAACTCAGTTCATTTATAGTTGCTATACAGCACTCATGGGGGGGGGGCACTCAATACACTTACAATAACCTGAGGTTATGTTTTAACTATGTTCTTCTAGGTTTTTAACTTTAAAACTAAAAACCTTCCCTCAAATGCTTGGAAGCAGAGTTCTCTTGATGAGTTTTCACAACTGGACCAGAATTGTTCTATGATTGTTTCTTGTTGTTTTCAGGGAATCTAAAGAAAGAAAGAAGAAAAAAGGATGGCTGTTTCTACGGGCCCGTGGGGTATAACTGTTTTGTTTCTTCAGAGCCCTCAAGAACAGTGTCATGTCATGCCATTTTTAGGGACACATACACAGGGAAGTCATGTTGAAAATATATCGCAGAATTAGCATTTCCTCCATTCTCTGAGACAAAAATGGTTTACCTTGTATTACATTGAGTTCCAATTCATCATTACTACAAAATCTCTCAATAACAGATAACTTTCGTCTAAACATAAATCATGGAATTCAATGTTTGGTGAGTGCAGCGCTTCCTTTATGTGCCTTCAAGCCATTTATATCAGTGGGTTTTCTTGGTAAGATTTGTTCAGAAAGGGCTTGCTTTTACTTACTTCTGTGGCTGAGACAATGTCACCCAGTGGGTTTCCATGGCTGAGCAAGGATTGAAAACCTGGTCTCCCAGTGTGCTAGCCCAACATTGAAACCACTACTCCTTGCTGTCTCTCTGCATGAAGGCAGTTAAGTAGACCAGACTCCACTTTCTATCTAAAAGGACTTAGCAGGTCCAATATTATTTCCTCTGTATTGCCATGTGTGTTTTGTGTGTTTGTATGAGACAGTGAATGCTTGAAGCCTGGTGTTCTTTTGTAGAATATAACTCTGCAAATACATTAATTTCCAATGCCATTTTTCTTTAATTACCTGCTAATGTCCAAAATGGATTCCTGAAACGAGCTATGGCATGATGTAATTCAACTCTTTTGTTATGGGGTAAACTTCCCGACTTAGAGATGAATGGCACTTCCTGATTAATTTACTTTGCTTCCTATACAGTTCTAATTGTTTCTTCATTTTTCTTTATATTATTGGTCTTTAAACCAAAGCTTTCCAAACTTTTCATGTTGGTGATACATTTTTTAGATATGAATCATTTCATGACACAATACTTCACTAAGTGGAGACAGCCTCTCCATCCAAGCCTGGCCCACTGCTGCCACTGCCCAAGGCCAAGGAAGACCCCAGCAAAGGTGGCACCTGGTGCTTGCCAGGGTCTTCCTTGGCCCAGGGCCTGGACCGCTGCCGCCCTCACTGGGGTCTTCCTTGGCCTGATGTGGCAGTGGTGGCAGATCCTTCACCAGGTCTGGCCCACTGCAGCAGCAAGAGAGGCAGCCCCTCCACTCATTAGGTTCATGCAACACACATACACACTGCAGCCAACACACTAACGTGCCACAACACACAGTTTCAAAAGCTCTGCTTTAAACAATGGTGGAATGGCATCATCCAAATCCTTTCCATTCTGCCAACATCATTCCAAAAACATTACATCTTGGTACTCTGAAGAGGTTTTTCTGGTAATAAGTGACTGTTTGGGGTTATTTCTGGACTCAGTTGTGCCATTCTTTTGCTCCACTCAGCACTTTCTACCGTGTCTTTTGAAATACAATAATTCTTTTGTACACCTTGTTGTATGCTGAAGATATTGTAGTCTTTTGATACGGTGAGTGATGTCCAGAAGGAAGGCTACTTTGTTCTTTACTTATTTGTGTGTGGGTATGGGTGTTGTGTGGGTGTTGTCATGTTCAGCAGCTTGATGTCATTGGAAAGTGTCTGTGTTTGTTACTGTACAAGCTACCGGTCCCCTGTAGAGATGAAATTCAATATGTAGACAATTTTCTCTTGGTTAACTGCAGGAACCAATCAATATTTTAAAGAGGCCAGGCGACTCAATGAATTAGTCTGCTGGCTTTTCACCTCTGGATCTAAGGCCTGCTATTAGTCACAAGGAGAGATGGGAGGTGAGCCATAGAGCTTGTTTCTGAACACATACTGGAACTTCTCCAGAATTTGGAGGTATGTTCTGTTGGTACTTCTTCTTCTTCTTCTTCTTCTTTTAATGTTGCTTTCTTGGCTGGAGGATTTCAGTTCCCAGCCGATTCATAGTCAAAAGTGAAAACTATTTTGGGAGCCTCATCCTACTCTCTGGCGGAAATTAGTCTGCATTACAAAATCAACACATAATTTGGCACCATTCAGCCGGATTGGCAGTGTCTTCTAAAATGAAGCCCAGAAATGAAATAGCTGGGGCATTGCAGGTTCAGAAGGCAGAGCTGCTATTCTGTGAAGAGACATGTGGGTAAGCTCATACCTAGAGCCTCATTCAGGCCAAGGTTACCAGCCTGTATGCTTTCATTTCAAAGGAAAGCAAATATAAAACAGAGAAAGCTTTCCAATATCATAAACATGCATATAAATAGAATATAAGATGCTTAGTTGTATGCTGGTAAATATAGGAGATTTTCTGGAATTTAAGACAGCTTTGCAGATAGAGATATAGATATATATTTCCTTGATAGTGTTGCTCCTGGGGCACGGAGTGATGCTTTTGCTGAAATATGCTCATTCTAATAGAATATGTGTCTTTCAATTGCTTGGCAGCCCTTTCAAGGGCAGCCTAGAAGAACTCGGGAGTTAAGTTACATATGCACATATGGAAATGAGGTAGCCTATTTAACACCCTGCATAGCAGGTGGTCATGATCAGCATAACAGAAATGTGTTTGTTTTACAAATCCAGAAAAGGTTTCCTAGTCTTTGCATCTACTCATTTTGCTCTCAGGTTGCAGTGTGGTGCTCAAAGCAACCCAAAGCAAAATTTCCCCCCACTACATGGAAAGTCAGGTAGGGCTTCTAACCATTATTTAGTCATCCTTCTGCCCTTTCCACAATGCGTTATGATTTTCCAGGGTGGAAGCAATGATACACATACAATAAATATTTTATCTAGAATCTTTTAGCTGTTTGTATTCACCTCACATCATTTCATACTATAGCAGCAATACAGTTTTACTTACTTGGGTCTTTTCTTCGAATATGTTAGCAATAGCTCCCAGTCCCACACATTTCTTCCTTCTTCCTTACAAATGAATAACTCGTAAAGAAACAAGTAAAGAATTCACTGATATATTAAGGCAGCTTCTAAATTTGTGGTAATCACATGAAAGCCAAACAAATTTTAAAAAGTAAATCAAAATCTCTGCTATTAGAAATTTAATCACACATATCTAAACATTTTTATATAGAGTAATGGCTGTAGTGTTGAACCAAAGCTGGAGGGAAATGAATTCCAAATGCCATTCAGCCATAAAGTTCACTGGATGGCTTCAGGACAGTCACTGTATTCCAGCCTAACTTACCTTACAAGGCTGTTGGGAGGATATATGGGGAGGAAGAACTACGTAAGCCATCGCCTTGAAAGAATGGAAAGATAGGAATGCAACCAGCAAAATAAAATTGCTTACAAATAAATGCCACTTAGTTCAATGGGAATTGTTCGCTGGTACATGGTCTGAGCCTTGGACTATGACCCTGGAGACCAGGGTTTGATTCCTCGCTCAGCCATGGAAACCCATTGGGTGACCTTGAGTGAGTCACACCCCATGTTAGGTTCACCTTAGGATCACCATAAGTCTGAAACAACTTTGTCCACACAACGACAACAGCAGCATAAATTTAGGATTGCAGCCTTACACTGACAATATAATCCAACATCCTACCCTATATAATGATATACAGCATGTAACGGTGCCTCCAATCCCCCTGGGCTCCCCATACATAGTTAGATTCCTGTCCATTTACACAGCTGATAAGACAGCAAGAAACCTACAACATATAAAGCACAATGTAATTGCTGCTGCTGCTAGTTAAAGAGGATGCTTGCTTTACTTATGAGATTAAAGGCAAATACTCTCTTTTAAAACTGAAGTCATGCTGTGTTTTGCACCTTTCGACACATATTAACTTAGGTCATTAAAAAAGAGGCTAATTAAAAAAATAATGTAAAACAAAAGAGCCATTTGTCTATTCCAGAGTGTGGTTCTTCATGTACTCTGACTGGAGGCACTATGCATTTAAACCTTGGGTACAGAAAGCAGTGGAGGCCACAAGGGCATGCTTGGGGCTTGTCATGGCTTTTGGCTAGACTGTGGTCCAGCTCATTATGCACCTCATAAAGAAGAGAAGTCACTGTCATCAAAATTAGCTGAGGCTAGAATTTACATTCATGGAAATGTTGCTTTCCCACCATTCTCTGGGGCTGGACAATAAAGGAAACCTTTTACCATCTGCAGTTAATGTAAGGGAAGTTTAGGAAATGCTTAGCATGCCATTAGAGCATTTCAGAATTTAGTACCCCTGTGTAAGTGAAACTCCAAAGCCAGACAAAAATATTATCTACAAACAGTTCAGGATGCCTTCTGATTCCTTGAACATAAAACATTGAAAACAATAAAGGAACAGCCACTTATCAAAGTTCAAAATGCCTTCTAATTCCTTGGGCATAGAGCGCTGAAAACCATATAAAGGAACAGCCACTTTCTGTCAAGGAGCATTCATTCATTTAATAAAATTATATTTTTGCGCAAAAAGAAAAATCCATCATGGACTTGAAATGCTTCAGAATAATTTCTGATTCTTCATTTATGGCCTCTCTCTTGGTTTGAAGATTGATTTTTTGTTGTTGTTAGGAGCACTGTCATAGGCTTTATTAGAAATTCTAAACTGCAAAATATCAATAGAAGCTTCATAGAATATCATGACAGATTTATTGAAGGCCATCTAATCCACCCCAGACATTGAATGTGCTTCAAACTACCCCTTATCCTGTCAATTTCAGCATTGCCAAGTCAGCTGATTAACATTCACGGTGATGGGCATTTCACAGCCTCTCCAGGCAAACCAAACTAACTTCAGTGTACACAATTAGTCCAGTTATTTAATCTGAATCCACTCTGGATTCCTTTGGACCATTTGAAATAGGATTGAGAGATAATGTAGAAATTCTAAATGTATTTATTCAAGTGTTTGTGAAAGAATGCTAATATTTTCCAGCACCTTTTGGGCTCTCATGATATTTCCAAGCAGAGGCCCTTTATTCTTCTCCCCAGACCCTCTCTCTTTCTTATGGACAAATCTATGGAAGTTAAAACCAACAGTGGCTACTACTCATGATGGCTTTGTGTAACCTGCAGGATCAGAGCCTCTGTTGGATCTCTGAGGTCTCAGAGAACCACTTGCTGTGGAACAAGAGCAAAAGCAGGATGTTGCCCTCATGTCTTCTAGTGGGCTTTCTATTGTTATGTGAATGGCCACCATGAGAAATAGGATGGTCTGATTGAATAAAGCTCTTCCTGTGCTCCACTCCCCTCCAGCAACCTGTGAAAGTGTTGTTCAGTCACATGGTTGGCCAAGAGCTTACATATGAGTACCACCAATGAATATCAGGTGTTGTAGGCTATATTTCAGAGGAACAAACTGGCAAAATTACCTTTGTCTGTTCCTTGCCTCAGAAAACTCTATGAAATTCATGGGGTCACCACAAGCCAACTAGAGACTTGAGGGTGTATACAGAAACATTTACATACTGAGAGATATTTTACCAGAGATGAGAAGTTCACAGGTTTCTGTGCCTGACACAGCTGTCCCATATGATAGAATTGGATTATGAATAATTGCTGGAAAAAAACAAACCCTTCTGCAATTGATCTCCCCAGCTGGGGAGAGGCATAATCATGGCTGAAGTCTTTCCGGTTTCTTTGGCCTGTTATAAGTTCTCGGCTTTCCCACAAAACCAACCCCACTGTCAAGAAACATTTTGTGGATTTGTGGTTTGATGTCATAATGCTATGGATTTGGTCAGTGGGTACTTTTTAAATGAAAATGTATCACCCCTGCCTCAAATGTTGGTTTTTCACTTTGTAGTTCATAGTACCTCAAACCCAACATTTAAAAGGGAGTATTTTTCAACAGAAAATGAAGTATAGAGAGAGGAAATATTCATAGGAATACTTATGACAACTTAGCTTCTTTAACAGGAATTCAGGAATTCCTAGATCAATAGTAGCTTGTGATACATGAGACCAAAGTCAAAAAAATGCTAACACACAAAATGCATTTAGCCAAATACAACTTTTCACTCAGTGCATGAAGATCCTACTTCAGGATCTCAGGGATGTTGGGGCTGGGTCTCAGGCTTATATGCCACCCACAGCCCTC
>CM059601.1:84960000-85080000 GCA_030412105.1 Cyclura pinguis
CCATCCCCTCATTTATAAAGCACGTAAAAGCTACACAGTCTTGTGTAAACAAACAAACAGGTAATCACTGCTCTCCATTTAACAGTCTAGGTGATTCTGGGCAGTAGTGTCTTATTCCATTTATGTTCTGATTTGCTTATAATCCTTTCCTTTGATTTTATTTTGGGCACATACTGCTAAATGTGAAGTCCCCTCCTCTCCACTTTTAACAAAACAGGCATGAAACTGTTGGGAGCATCCTTACAGTACCTGCCAATGACCACAATTCTGTAGGAAGTTTTCCTCTGTGGGCTCCATTGAAATGGATGGGGATGCTCAAGAGCATTCTTATGCCATAGAAATTCTCTTTCAGTGCTCCTAAATTTGTTCTGTAATGGGCCTCTTGACAAGACTGTTTAATGTCAGAGGTGTAGTCCCCTGGGCTTCTTTTATTTATGTTTCAGACTGGCTCCTTTGCTTAAAAGTGTGCACTTGTAAAATCCATTTTCCTTCACATACCTCTTGATTGCACTATAATTTTTATTCTTGCTTCATCAGCAGTCATTAGATTTACAACTAAGTGCAAGAAAAACCCCTGCGTTAAGGTTATGACAGGTACAAAGGCAAGAAAATTCAAAGTTAAGGGTGAAAGTCCATCTCTTTTTCACTGACACTAGATTCTTTATTTTATTTTACATTCTGTTCTACAGGAAAGAAAAATATCATTGTAATGTGGCTAAAAACCCCAGCCAGATATAGCGTATACCACCTGATACAGTATGTATCACCACTGTAAAACAATTGAGTTCTGACAATTTTGCCAAATTCCAGTGTGCTCAGAAGCTGCTTTCAACCACCCTATTTCAGGGGTGGCTGTCTTTTTCGGTGGAAGCTGCCAATGAAAGAAAGTGGTGCCAAATTATTTGGCAGATTTGTGTTATGCACCAATAACCAGTTCCAGAATTTTATCGGTGGCCTTAATTATAATGACAATAATACTTTCTTGAGGGAAACACACACACACACCATCTTAAAGCAAGCAATGAGTTGAGCTGGGGGAGAGATAATGGAGTTTTTGTAGGCATCTCTCCAGCATAGATTAGTCTGACCTAGTTTAGTGGAAAAATGAAAAGATATAATCTGGTTCTCTTGTTATAGATTCTGAAATATGTATTTAACTGTATCCACAAGTTTTTGCCCTTCGTTATCTTTTTGCTTAACTCTCTTGTTTCAGTGGTAGCAGATACAAAATGAAATGCAGTTGGATTTAAACTCTGTTAAAGTGAAGTTTTATGAACCTGTCCTTGTGTTTACAAAAAATTGCTTTTCTCACTGCTCAGGTCTCACAGACACTTTCTATACAGAATTCTTTTTGTTTTGGGATGCAAGGTTGCCCGTTGACTTTTAAGGTGCTAGATAATATCATTTACAATTGAGGTTCAAGTCTCAATAAAATCCTGCCCTGCAATCCATGAGGTCACCTGGACTGGAACATCTTGATTTCTGCCAGAAGGTTCAGCTGGAAAGCACAAAGTCTGAGAGAGGGGGGAAAAAAGTGTTTGAAACCCACATCTGCTAGTCTTCTTAAAATTCCTAAAAATCATGCACCTGAACAGGGGCTTCCCAGATTTGGCTATTTCAATCCAAAATTCTTCTACAATTCTATAATGTAGTTTATTCATGGAAGGGACTTCTCTGTGGATAGTATTAAGACATTATACTCAAGCTAGGCTTAATTACTTTAAAATTGATTTTAAAAGGCACTGTAGCTGTTAATTTATCAATTAGGCTTTGCTTTCTTGCACAAAAATACTTGGAAAAAGAAGATTTTCCTCATCTTTTGTCCCACCTGAACGTTCTTATCCCATTTCATTCTGATTCATCACACAGTGAATTCCTGTCACCAAGTGATGTGGTAGCTATTTTGTTCTAGTACAGCTTGCAATAAATAAATAAATTGATACACTGAATAATATTTTTGTCCATCTAAAAAAACTGTCCTAATTAATCAAGACATTTTTTTTCAAAAAGGAAGAATATTTTTGTTTTGCTTTATTAAAAAATGCATTTTAAAAAAATGTTTGGATTGCAAAGGCCATCTTAAGAGATAATTCTCTCTTTTCCAGGATGAAACCAGCTATGGCATATGTGTAAACCAACGAAAAACAAACAAGTAAGTTTCTGTTATCACAAGATGTCTTTTATTCATATGCAAATATATTCACATTTGTTTACTTCATTGATTCATCAACCCATATGCCATATGCTGTCTAAAGTGGTGGTCCTAAACTTACTAAACTTAAACGGAAGTTATGTTGAATTCAGTGGGACTTGCTTTTGAGTAAACACACATAAAATTACAGATCCTTCAGCTGAAGTGACTTCCAATGATCACTGACATAGGTAACAGAAATACCCAATAGTTATATTATAGTATGATTTCTGTGATACCATTTTCCAAACAAGTTGAAAGTCCAACCCAGAACTTCTTTGGACCTCACTTCTCTGAGCTTGTGCCTTTAAAGCCTGTTGGAAATGGGGAAATCTTTGCACTGTGTGCCTTGTGGGGGGCAGTAGAGAAAGAATCTAGCAATGACACATTCCTGATATTTTCCCTTCCTGTATTGCTTATCTATTGCTTCCTTACCTACAAATGGATACCATCAGGCTTTATTTCACTTCATCTCACATACCACTTTTCTCTATCGGTCACTTAGCCAATGGAAGCAACCTCCATCTTTTGATCTCTCTGCTGGATATGTGTCAGTAACAAAACTTCTTCTTCACTGGTGATGGTCATTTGTTCACAGTCCTAAATGCCAGTTTCCGCAGAGGCTAACGAAATGCTTTCTTTTATCAAGATTGTCTTGAGGAAAAGAGCAATTAGCCAGTGACAGACTGCCAGTTACCACTGAATAGTTGGAGGCTTCTAGCAGGAGATGCTAGATTTGTGGGTTCTACCCCACCTGTGGCACTTTAAAATTCTGGGAAGAAGAAGAAGGGGTGAGAGAGCAAAGGCCTACTGGTTATTGGGGGTGCTTTGATCAGAACCCGGTTACAGGAAACTCTCTCATACAATGAAATTGGTTGGTGAGATAAGTGAGCTGCTATATTCTGGATGAGCATTTTCTTGTGTAGTCCATTCACTGATATGTTGGTTTCAAACACAAGTGCATTCCTTATTTTATTAGTATTATTTATTCATTTATATTCCACCTGTTTTCACAATACTGGGCATCAGAGGGCTTACAAAAATTAAAATTGTGAGTGACCTCCATCTCACACTCTTTGTCCACCCCCTCCCCCTTTCACATCTCCCAGATGATATTCCCTAGATATTTCCCTAATCAGCACTTTCCCTTTGCTGTAGTATCATCATTCTGGCCCCACCATGCTTCCTCCTTTTATCAGCCTTTCGTCCTCACTCTATTTTTGATGATCCATACCCCAAATCTGCTCATATGTAGTTTGTTCTCCATAGGACATGGGTTTTAAAGAGGAACCAAAATGCATTTTCGTACTCTCCAGCTGTCCCGATTTGGAACAGACAATTCTGATGAATCCTCTGTCCTTCCACATTTTCAGCTGCTTTTAAAATGTCCCAGTTTATCTCTCTTCTTTCCACTTTAGCCCTTTGTCCTCAGCTTACTTCAGTTGCTGCAGACTGAGTTCAACATGCAAAATTAGTCAGTAAAAATCAAGTCAGCAGGAAGAAGAAGAGAGAAGGAGGTGGAATCTTACCCTTTCCAGTAAGCTTAGGCAAAAGCAAACTACTGTTCCATCTCCTAGCTTGTATATTCTTTCTCATTAATAACTTTCTCCATTTTGACCATATGAATGAGTTGTTTGGTGAAATGTGTCCTGGCTTTCATCTGCGAAATGTTGGAGGATATGGATTTTCTGCATACAGGGATGTCGTTGCATATAAATGTATAAAATACAACATGTGTACAAGCTGATGGCAATATTGTATATAACTACATGGAGAAGCAGGGAAAAACACAAAGTATTCCACCATAACCACCTCATTTGGAAACATCAATTCTTGTGTCCAATAAATGTTTGTAATTGTAGTTCCCTCCTTTCAGACACCAGTGGATGTCACTCGTTGACATGGATTAACATTCCTATCATCCACTCTTCTCCACCCCAAGTGTGTACAGTATGTCTAAATATCTTTTACTCCTTCTTAAAAATAGATGGAAATGAGAGAAAGTGTTTCTTCAATTGATTCAAAGCAATTGTTATCTTCTGAACTGGCATATTAAATAAAAGGGCTCTAGGGACCAGCTTTTTAATTTCCTATGGCCTCTTTCGTAATTTCACTCCTTCTTAAGAGAGGAGTCTACTCAGAGGCAGATTGAAAGAAGGGAATTAATCAATTATACAAAAAAGGTTGTTTTACATGTAAAATGTACAGACTTGGCTATTTCAATTTAAAGAAAGGAATGCTAGTGTGGAAACTGTGGCTTAGTAAACCTGACATCACTTGCTACTATTTTAATTGTGTGCTTTACTAGCAATAGATCTGTTTCTCTGCCCCCCCCCCTTTGACAATGGAGCTCCTCCACTCCCACCTGCAGCCTAAACAAGTCTTGTAAATCACCAAAATCAAGATTCGAATGGAGGAAATGCTTGAAATGTTAAGTAATGGGCTATCAAGTTGAAATAGAACTTTATTACTGTTTTCTATTCACAGACATAACAATCAAAATATTAAGATCCTGGGCAATATTTTTCTAGCTTCTAGCATTCAGAAGGGGGTGGAATTACATTCAGAAGATTGTTTTGATATGCTATTATTTTATATTAAAATACAGGAACATTTCCAAAGTCCTCTAGTGTATACTGTAACACAAGTTCTCCCCCCGCCCCCACTCAACTCCCAATCTCTCTCTTTTAAATACTTCCTTTGTGACACATGAAACAGTAACATTTTTCCCATGGTTTGGAGGAGAAAATGAAATCCAGATTTGTAATTCCTAAAAGGAGAAATTTGATCCTTTCCAATGTTTAAGTAATATTTCCTGTAAAACATACGAGGCCATCTGCAGAGCTGTTTCCAGACACATTTTGAAGTGGCAAGGGCAACTGAAAGAGAGGAGAGTGGAGCTTGGCATTTCACCTCTGGGAAATGGAACATTAAAAGGTTTCTAAAAGCTGGTTCTACAATTTTACAAAGTATCCAAGCCCTGCATCGTTCATAATTTCTTTAATCTGCTCACCTTTTTATAGATTGGGAGAGGAAAGGGAATGGAGATTCTGGCTGGAAGAGAGACTGTATACAAACTCTGATTAGCAGCAAAGAGACCAGCGTACAAAAATGCCTTGTGCTTCTAGTTGATTCTAATTGCATTTTATTTTTAATGGGTGCAATAGAGACATTACAGGCCAAACCTCTCTTATAGATTCAACAAATTGAACCGATTTGGGGAGAGAACACAAAAATGTGGTCTTTTTCTATCTATTACAGAGCATGTTTTATTGTTAATCTCCAGGGTCACCTTATGAATTCATGTTAGTAAAATGTTACGGCCTCACTATAATATTCACTTTGTGAAAGGGCCTACATTTACCACATCTCAGCCTTGGACGAATACGAGCAACTTGCATCTTCTTTGAGGAAAAGATTTAACACACTTTTTCCTGCCCTCCTCTTAGTTCTTCAATGCATACAAAGCTAAAATTGGATTTTGGTTCTGATACGGAAGAGACTGAATTCTGGGTCTTTATGTAGCTCAGTGTTAAAATGATATGAGTTATTTATCTGAAGGAGCCTACAGATGTTCTAAACCAGTTTGAGGTTAAAATTAATTGGCACCTTTCCTGGGCCTTTTCTGCACTACACTGTCATAGTGCTGTTATTCCACTTGCAACATCCTATGGAATCCTGGGGTTTGCAGTTTAGGGAGGGGCATTGAGAATTCTCAGCCAGAGAGCCTCTTGGGCCTCCTTAAACTACAAACCCCAGAATGCCACAGGATGTTGAAAGTAGAAAAATAGCACTGGAACAATATAGGGCAGAAATGGCCTTGGAAGGCATTTGTACTATGGGGCTAGGGGTGGCTTAGTGAATCTTTTCATGGGAGCTATCATTATTGACAATGTGGCTAAGTGTTCTCTCCTGCCCCGTGCTTTGTCATAATTTAACACCATTCTGTGAAGGCACTAAGTGAGATCATTGCCAGCTGTTGCTTGAAGCAAGAGCAGAAAAAATGGTTACCTCAGCTACTTTTTTCAATGAAGTTAATCCAAGCCCTGAAAAATATTAGAATCTACCATGCATCTAAAGACTGCTGTGATCTTTGGAGATGGTGTTTCCTCTATGAAACAAACAAATTTTAAAAAAAGCTTGGATTTTACTTTGTTGTAAAGAACCTGCTCTCCTTTGGATTTGTAGGTCAAAGGATTCCACACAGCGGAATGGACAAAACAACAACACCCAAACAGGTATACGACACCTAAGGCGTTTTCGTAAAGTTACATTTATATCTTGCCTTCCCACTAATAAGCTCAAGGCAGGGTACCTGGTTCTTCTTGACAATAACCTTGTGAGGCAGTTTAGGCTAAGAGTTTAGGCTAAGAGGCTATGACTAAACATTTCTAGTCCAATGTTCTAACCACTTCTCTGTCTTTGCTCACAGTTGGATCTGGAGGCCTGGATGGATATGCCTTCTTTTTTAAAGGTGCAGTATGTTTCAAAAATCTTATTCTAGCATAAAAGCCATGTGCACTCCCTCTCACTACAAGAAATATTTTTTTTTAAAAAAACAAGCTATCCAGAATGCTTGAAATGTTAAGGATTTTACTGCAAAAGAATCCATCTTTTAGGAAGGAATAAAATAATTCTGCTTTTTCTCAGAACTGCTCTGGATATTCCATGAAAAAGAATATATCATCTGTTTGTTTGTTTATTTGTTTAAAAAAACCTGAGAACTTGAGCAATAAATAGGCATTTTTCTTCAATTTGCTTTCCCTCTAAGTTTCATTGAGCCGGGAAAAAATGTTGTAAGGACCTATTCAACCCAAGACTTGAAAGCAGGAGCAAGATACCTTCAACATTTATGCATACCCACCATGTGAATGGGCTTCTTTGTGTTCTAATGGTGTTTCAGCTCCTCCATCTCCACTATACACTCAAGCTCATTTGCCTACCTTTCCTCTGTGTTTACTTCTTCCTCCTCTTCTTCAGAAGCCTGAGCCAGAATGATCTGCTTCTTCAAGCTTAGCACAGATTGGATAGTGCTATCATCCACATGTATACATTTATTAGATTCCAGAACTTTTATGCTTCCCATCAGACTTTATTGGCATGGTGGCAGGGGTACTACAAAATTATGACTGTAACTTCAGATGCCGTATGAAGTCAGAAAGAACCTTCAAAACTGTCACTTCCATTTCCTACAAAAGCAAAACACTTTCTAAAAGGAAAAAAAAATGCACACATTACAGTTGAATTATAAATGAGATCTGATATTTCTGTGAGGTACAAATCGAAGGGCTTTCTCCATATTGTTAGAATACCAATTTTCTTTTCCTAGTATGTAGTACCTACCACAGTATTGAGTCCCCTGAGGGATATCCATTTCTCATGAGATTACTTCAGCATCGCATTACCATGATCACATATCCATTATATATACACTTTCAGACAAGTGGAAGTGTTTCCACAAAAACAATCTGGAATCTTGGCTTAAAACTCAAGTTTTCTGTCAAAGCAAAGAGAGTAGCCTAAAAGAGGACTTATTTTTGTTTTGTTCATAAAAAAAATACATTGCTTTTAGATTGCTGTGAGGGAAAAAACAGCAGCAGTTGGCCATCAAAATGTTTCAAGGCTGCATTCCCAAGCACTGCCCCCCAATTACTAATTTGCAGTAGCTACTTTGAAGAATATGAGAGCAGGGCTTACAAACACTCCATGAGAAACTTTTTTATTTTTGGAACACAACTTGATAAGACTAGGCTTCTTATGCAAGTACTTTTCCACCATCATTGCACTAGAATTCCTAGATATCTGCTATCCAGAAGATATCTAGATATCCAGAAACAGAGACAATATCCCTCAAAACATATAATATGTATAGTGGTTTTTTTCCTGAGTAGCTCCACAAATGGTGAACGATGTCTCCTGTAATAGTATATGGTCTTTCTTCCTTCCTTCCTTATTGTGTATTAGGTATGTTTGTTTTGCAATTGGTCATTGGAGTGTAAATATGAGTTAAATTTGCAAGTCTGTTGTCTAAGGCTTGTATAACTGAGGAAATCCCATTGTGGGAGAGAGAACAGATTAATAGGGACTGCACTTTCCCCTTCACATCCACTTTGACTCTTAGAGATCTCACTCCAGCCAGCTGTCTTTGACAAAAACCTCACCATCTCATTAAATCTAGGCTGAACCAAACTGCCATAGTTCAGCCTTATTCTTATGGATTTGTTAAACAAAACAAACCACTGCTCTTTTGCATTTCAGGTGAGGGAACTGTGACATTTGGGGAGGGGTGTGTGTGAAACTTATTCTTCATAGGTGTTGATTCCCACTAAAGGTCTCATTCCTGAAGCAAGGAGAATGGGCCATTAGGGGGATACTGTGGTCATCAACTGAATAAAATTGTGAAGGAGTAAATTATTCCAAAAGTAAGGATGCAAGGTTGGGTGCCAAGGTTTGATGCTTGGGTTTATTTTATCTCTACAGCCACATCAGTAATTCCTTTTTAGCACACTAGTATGCCCTGAAATTGCAGTTTGAAACCACTCCTTTAGGGAAATAGGAGCCTAAGTTACAAATGGAGGAAAAGAACTACCCTTTCTTGTTTCAGAAATGTAACCCTCTACTTGAAGCCGTTGCATCAGTAGCACACAGACTATCTGGCAAAATTTCCCAAAAGGAAAGTCTCTTCATTGTGAGAAAGCAGGTAGTGATATTCCTTGACTCACAAGAAAACAATATTGGAAACAGAAGTATCTGTTTCTGTACCCATCTTTGCTTTTGCAGACTTTCTCAGAGGGCAGGGAGGGCACTGTATCAGAAAGAAATCAACAACAAAGTTCAGGAGAACCCAGCACCTTTAAGACCAACTGGTTTTCATTTTAAAATGAACTTTCATGGATATAAACCCACTTCTTCAGATGCAGTACAGAGTGATATTAAAGCCGCAAGTATAAAGCATATTTATACAATTATGGAAACAGGATAGGATTTGAATCCTATTATATTCTATCCCACTCCCACAACAATATGAATATGCTTTATATCTGAGGCCATAATATCACTCTGTTGCTGCTGTTGCTGTTGTTTGTTGTGTGCCTTCATGTACTTTCTGACTTATGCAAAGCTCTCATGGGGTCTTCTTGGCAAAATCTGTTCAGAGGAGGTTTTGCCTTTGCTCTCCTCTGAGAAGGACACATGCCACTTCCACACTAGCCCATTATAGTGCTGTGATTCTACTTGCAACATCCTATGGAATCCTGGGGTTTGCAGTTTTGGGAGGGGCCGGCCAGCCCCTCCCGAAATGGCAAACCCCAGGATTCCATAGGATGTTGCAAGTGGAATCACAGCGCTATAACAGGCTAGTGCAGAAGTGGCCACAGTGTGACTTGTTGAAGGTCACCTGGTGGGTTTCCATGGCTGAGCAGGGTTTGAAACCCTGATCTTCAGAACTGGAGTCCAACACTCAAACCACTACACCATTCTGGCTCACTAATATCAATCTCTAATGCATCTGAAGAAGTGAGTTTATATATTCTAGCTCATGCTAAAAGAAACAGAAAAACTAGTTAATCTTAAAGGTGCTGCCCCTTTGCTTTTTGTCTCCTCCTCCCTTCCTCCTTTGTTATGCAGGAATATAAACATTTATCCAAGATAACATAGACAGTCTAAGCCTCTGACTTCAGTGATGTACCTGAAAATATTTTCTTTGCTTCCCCAAACTTTTCAAATGCAGACAAGGGTAACTTAAGGCTGCTTTTAATACTACATTTTTCTACTTGCATTTACCTGAATATCAAACCGATATTTGTTCAAAGGTGTTTCTGCCTGAATAGGGTTTTTTTTCTTCTTCTTGCCCTATAAATGTCTTTTAAAGCATGATGATTAAGGAAACAAAAATGTCTGCAGAAGCCCTTGGTTAGATAAAGAGACGGAAGGGGCTATCCCATTCCCCCTGACAACTATATCTTTATATTCTGATAGCCATCTGCTGGAATCAGATGGTATATGTCTTGTAACATCTGGATAATGGGGCTTCAACTGTAATCTCATTAATTTAATATTTCTGTTCAGGAGATAAGCTTTTCTTACAGGAGAGTTTCCAAGATGGCTAAGGCTTTTGTTGTTCATGTAGGACACAATTCAAAGAAAGTTGAAGATACTTAGTTATGCAATGGGATTTTGGTTCACTGTTCAACCTGTCACTGATTTCAGCCAAAGATGGCTGAAATTCTTCTATCTTTATTCAGTATCAAGATAGGAGTCTATGATTTTATGAATCATAGAATTTCTAGGGGTAAATTCAGGCTGCTCCTAAGAGTTCCCTGATATTTTAGAAAAATGCTTACCTGCTAAAGTTTCTTCTTTCCAGTTTTCTGCTGCCTTCAGGCTTCTGTGTGGGCTTGTTCTAATCACATGATACTGACCATTCCTCAAATGCAGATCCAAGCAATTGGTAGGGAGAGCAGCTGCCCCTCATGGCTCCATACCATCAGAATTCCTAGCAAAAACTGTAGTTTGAGACAGAACCTTGGGCCTGATATTAAGGATCCAGAATCCCTAAACCATTATAATTCTCGGACAGTTTTGCACTCAACTCTGCATTATTGGTAAATGCTTTTGCCCCAATTAAAGGTGAGAGGCCCTTCCATCCCTTTCTTCTTCCCTCCTTGATGTTGCTGGATTGTACGTTTTGGGAGAGGAGAAAAGGGCAGGGCAGTTTGGAATAACTTAACTTGTCTATTAGGTGAGACCAAAAATTGAAGCGCAGTTGGCTCATATTGGAACAAACAAACAAACTCATATTTCCAAAGTGGCAATGGAGTTCATTCTTGAACATACTCCAAATCCAAAATTGGGAACCATCATTACTTTCGGGGTAATTTTAGCAGGCCCAATTTTGTTTGGAGTACATCCAAGGGCATTTGATCTTGCTCAAATGTTGAACCTAATCCTGTTTTTGTCTATAAAAGTGGTTTGTTTGTCTGCTGACAAAAATATCAGTGAGCTGTGTGGCATCATAAGGTAAATAAACAGATATACAGTTTATTTATTTATTTTTTATTGGGGTTAGGTGAAATCATTTACTATGCCTTCCTCAGGAAATCACTAGTTTTATTTAACACTGGACTTAACAGTACATCTATAAGAAGATACAGCAGAATTTTCATGCATCCATTTATAAGTAGCAAGAAAACTGTTTCATTTGGAAAGTTTTGTCTTTGAACCATTTTTTTTAAAAAAGGAAAGTGAAAATCATTTCAATTTCCTTTAGATTGGAAATGGGTTATATTCCTTCTTTTAAGTGCCACTGGTTGAACCTCTTTTGCTTTTTTTTATTATTATGAATGTAGTTTCATTTTTAGTACCAAGCTCTTGTTTCAAGAGTCATGTAAGTCTATTGCAGCTCTTTATTTAACTAAATTACATTGTGGTATTGCATGATCCCATATAGGAGTATACTCTGGTGAATGCTTAGTGCTCCTTAAGTTGAAAGCAAATAAAAAAGATCCCCAGCAGAATAATTTCATTATTTTAAATTTTGATATGATGGTTTAGTTTGGGTTTAGCAATATTAAGCAGCATTATTGGGTATGTTTTTAAAGACATCAGCACCACATTTGACTTTTAAAGTTCTGTTTAAAAGGTTTCTCTGATTGCAAAATTGTATGTTGCAGAACCCATATGGATTCCTTCAGTTAAAACAGACAAACAAATGCTTAACAATAGATGGATGAGGACTTTTTAATTTAAGGTAGGAGGGAGCAGGTTGATGGGAGACTGTAATGTCCAGCAGCTGTCATTGCTGAGGCCATCAGAGGTGGAAACAGTAGTCTAATCTCCTTCATCATGTTCAGAGGCAACATCATCTTGCCTCCCTCCAGTAAACAACTGCCCTTGGTGAAAACATAACAATAGACACCATCACTAGCCCTCTATTGCACTTAGATCTAGTATCACCTGAATTACTGCCTCTCATGGTGATATGAAAAGCTCAGAAGAGCAGCAAGAGAGTATAAACCATACTTGACAGATAGTGTTTTTCATGTTCCATAATTTTTTCATGGTTAGAACATACATTTCACACTTTAAGAAGGTTGACAAACCATTCAAGGAGGAAGGAGGAGATAGAGAAAGCATTAAGGCTGGGCTTGGGGCCAATGTTAATGCTAAGAAGGCAATAACAGAACATTATTGGATAGATTAAAGGAAAAAAATTATTGGAGGTCTGGACTGGAAGCACTGCTAAAGATTTGAATTGTAAACCTCTGGGAAGCATAACATTTCTGTTGTATGTATGGTAGGGACATATGGCTACATAGGCTTATACTAAATAAAACCCATTAGCCTTTGAGATGTCCCAGGACTTGGTTATTTTCGCTGCTACACATGTTCTACTATAAATATGACATTGAATTATTTTGCTATGTGTGGAAGGTCCCATGGGAAGTTTCTTTTTCCCCTAAAAGAAAACAGGGTGATCATTTTGTCTACCAGCAAGGGAGCCATTCAGAGTTTCTTTGTTGGTGGACAAGAGTATACTCAGGTAAGAGTTGAGTAGTTTCTCTGTTGGAAATGTGTATAGTTTGCTCTACTCTGCTCAGCAGACAACATGTTGGTATTCAAAGTTGTTAGACAAGACATGGATGCCATCTCTTGTATCCAATCAATAGGTAGTTACAAGAAAACTTTGCACATGATATATTCTGGACAACACAAATAGGCAGTAGCCTATTCAGTGTGACCATGAAGCTTAGTTTGTTCATAGCTGTCATTTTTTTTTGTATGGCTTGCTTGGGAGCAACACTTGATGCTGTTATTGTCTTGCAGGCTTTAATTGTGTGTGTATATGTGTGTGTATACTCACTGCACTTAAGATACACTGTGAAACAATGTTTTATCTTGCAGATATTGATCAGGTAAATTGATTCAGAGCATCAAACACAACTGTGATGTGCCCAGGGGCACATATCAGATTTCATTGGATGGAGGGGAAGAGGCTCAGGAAATGATAGCAATGTTAGCAACGAAGACTAAACTGTTCTTCTTTTAATCAAGACGATCTATTTATTTTGTATGCATATGGCCACACTGCATTTCAGATATAAATATTTTGTCACTCTGTATCTCTAAACAGTGGATTTGCTAGGAATATGGGAAACTGGAAAATATATTAAACTAAAAGTCTTAGAATAACTGAGACAGTAGGGCTGAAGGATTCTGGAATCTGTTGTCAAAAAACTAACTTTTCCAAGCTCTGTTTCTTTGGAGTTGTGTTCAATTTGTAACAGCAATCCTCCCTCAAAATAACACTGCCAGACATCATATTCAAATCTGAACATATTTGGGCATTGCGTTTCACTCCTTGCTTGCCAAATTTATTATACAATTTCCTTGATCTTACAAATGTATCTGTAGACTGTTTTTAATTGGGGGGGGGGAGGGTTAAGATTATATTATTTTCTTTCATAGAGAAAAAATGATATGGCACTTTTTTTCTTTACCAAAAATGCATCCCTTGATAGCACAGCTGGCTTGTATCTTGATAATTATTTGAATGTTTTCTAGTGCAAATTTCCTTTCCTATCACTTTATTTTTCAAAGAACAGTGAGTGCATCACCACATTGGCTAGCAATCACAGCTTTTCTTTTTTGAGACAGTGTGAATGTATCAGAAGATTGGCATCTTTTAAAAACAGTGTAGAAATCTGAGAATCAAATTCAGCATAGAAAGGATTATTGCCTACAGAGTTTCTGTGTTTGTCTTATAAATTGTTCTACTACTATATGAGAGTAAATAAGGGAGAAAAAAAGGTAGAATTCTGTGGAATGATTGAACAGACATTCACATGGATCTCTCTTTCTGAGTAGTTTAAAAACTTATGAAACAGTAAAGTGTTTTTTCCCCCCTTCCTTCCTCTTTCTGCAATTTAAGGTGTGGGACCTCAAACAAATTAATTTTATGTTTCAGGGTTTTGAGCATACCTTTTGGCCTAATCCAGTTCTCTGAAACAGCACTCATAACCCTCTGGATTTCACATGCCTGAAGGCAAAATGCAATTATAAAAACATGACTCTCCCAGATGGACTTTTGAATCTGCCTTGTCTCTCATTTATTGATGGAAGATTGAAGGGAAGATTCAAATCAGCCACCTTTCAATTTTTCACCAGCAGCAAAATGCAGAAATCATTAGAGTTGCCTGTGTAAATGGCTTTGTCCCATCTCCATATTCACCCTATCTTGGGGAAGACTTAGAAGAGATATGTGCTTATTCCTAATGTTCAACACTTCCAAAAAATGCATTCTTTCATTTAATAGCTATGGAATAGTGGCAACAACTACTTCATTTGTACATTTTTAAATGGCTACATATGCAATGTATTGCAATTTTAATATTCTCATTATTAACTGTTAATCATTAACCATTAATAAAAATTAATAAAGATTAATAATTAATAATGAGAATAATAATAATTAATAGCAATATCTCTATTGCTAAATCTTGGTAAGCAGATAATAATGGAAAATAGTAAGAATATTTTCAGAATGATATTGTTTCCTACTTGTTTGGAAGACCAATCCATATGATCAAATTAGAACTTTTATTTCTAGGGAAATAAAGAATGCTCACATTTTCCCATTTTACTTATTTACTTATTTATTTTTTCCTCAACAAGAAAGGTGTCTCCACACTTCATGAAGTGGCATTAAAGGGAATGGCCACCTGCCATGAGATTTTGGACTTTTTTTTTTGTACAAAATTTACACAAATTGCAAATTGTGCAGAAAATGTGCAAATGAATTTTTCAATAAGAATTACAAAAGGAAAGAAAGGAAAGGAAAGAAAAGACTTGTAAACATTTGCATTTTCAACAAGTGGAGATCAAACCTTTGAAATTCTTCATACTTGTATGCAGGAATGAAGTAAACAACGATTTCTGTCTGTAATTTAAATCACCTTGGGCAAAGGCCAACATTTGCCCTATCTAGCTTAGATCCACTGAAATCAATGAACCTTATGTTATTGAGACTCACGGAACATTCATTTGAATGGGTCTGCTCCAGGCAGGACTAATACCGATACTACCCTCTTATCTGCTATTGTCAAATGTGATGGTAACATACTTTTAAATAAAGTTCAGCTCTTCTAATTTGACATTCCCAACCTACTTGATACTTATTTTTATTCTAACTAGAGCAGCTCAGTGGGCTGGGTCCCATGAGAACAAAAAAAGAGATGTACACGAGGGGCTAGGCTGAGACTATCTACTCCAGATATAGGGAATATGTGGCCATCTAGACTTAGCCAGCACAGTTAGATATTTAGGAACCTCTTGATCCTAGAAGCTCATGACAGAGTGCTCTACCCTGAAATGATCCACCTGTTTTCAGACACTTCATCCAACCCACCCCTTTCTTTGCTCTATTTGTTGCTTCCTCCCAAAATATACACTTGTTGTCTTTCAGAATTTAACCACCATCATGAATGTAAAAGAGGTCTTCCTTACTGGCCACTCTCAAGCTTTGGAATGCCTTACTATGAGAGACGAGGCTGGCTCATTCCTTGTTGTTTACCATTAGGCAAAAAACATTAGGCAAGGTAGCTCACTGTGGAAAGGACTGTTAACTGAATGTCTGCTGCATGTTTCTTTTCCTACTGTGCCTTTTAAATTATGTGTATACTCTTGTCTACTTTACACATTTATACTATTTTATTGTAAGCTATCCTGAGTCCCATTTGTGGGAGAAAAGTAGGGTATAAATCAAATAAATCAATAATGTGCTGCAGTTTAGCCCAGTACTATCTGTTGAGAAAAGAATAGTGCCAGCCCTGGTTTGACCAGTGGACTGGTTGGTTTGCTCCCAGTCTGGAGGAGAGGTCTCAAGGGGTTGAGGAAACACATCCAGAAGTAAGGGTAATTGTAGGGGCTGGTCATTTCCATTAATTTTTCAGCTGACCTCAAGGAGATTGAGATGAAGGATAGGTAAATCTGTTTGTGCTAGGAGAGCTAGCTGAGTCCTGGATTGTAATGGGGAAAACTATAATGCACTCGGCTGAGGAAATATTTAAAAATCATGTGTTGCGATGACCATAATGATTCTGTGATACAGGGGTATAATCAGGGGAGTATACATGTTTTGATGTCACATGTAACTTGGCCCTAAGTGGCTTTGTATTTGTGTTTGTGTGTGTGTATGTGTGTGTGCTAGGGATGGAGTGGGTATTTGACAATTTCCTGAATGTGGTTGAAATTTAGTGTTCTTGACCATTCTGGAAACACTGAAAAGAAGGAACACAGTGCTTAGAAAATCCCTGTAACTTACAGGAACTATTTGTTTGTTTTTGTTTTGTTTTGTTTTTGGGCACAGCAAAACAGTGCAATTTTGTCAACTCTGTGCAGCCTTAAAAGCTGTGGAGTTGGCATGCAGAACAATTCTGTAAGGCAAAGTTGAACACCTATACTAACTAAAATGTCACAGTTTTTATAAATATCTTAATGGCTCAACACTGGAAATGGGAGAATGGAGTAGAACATTCCCTCTGAAAACTACAATTATTTTCTTCTCTAATTTGCTTCATCCCTGCTAAAGCTGCTCCTCTTCTGATGCCATCTTCTCTTCTGCTCTTTCTTAGCTGCTTTTTTTCCCCAGATTTGTTCCCTGATTTCTTTGGTCTCTGTGTTCCCCTTCTTTCTTAACCTGCCTGCCTACTCCTCTTCTTGGTAAGCAGTGAAGAAAGAGCAGCAGAAGAGGGGGCATTAGGAGAGGAGCAACCTTGAAAAGGTTGAAGGAAGTTAGAAAGGATGAGAAGGAATCAGAACAGGCAGGCAAGTTGAGAAAGACAGGGAGCCCAGACCCAGAGAGTCCATTGTTTTGGGGTTCCTTAGACTAAAAGATGAAGGGGATCGATGGCTATTTTTTGCTGTATGACTTGGACCTTCTATCAAGTAAGACCAGATAATGTCCCATAACTCCAGTATGCAATGCACCTTTATTTTATTAATTCCTCCTATCTAATCCTTTATTTTATTAATTCATCCTATCTAATCCATCAATTCCTATGCTGTCTTATCCCTCTTTCTCAAAAAGTTTGCAAAATGACCAGCTATGCAGTTATTCTTTAGACAGTTGGGTAGTTCTGAGTAAAACTGTAGGAGTTTCTTGAAAATGCAGTTTTTAAATGTTGCAGTGAGTTTTCTGTCCTTTGCGAGATAAAAATGCTGAATGTTTTGATGCTATGGGAAGAAATATGGATGCCTTGTCATCAACATCTGTTGGGAAGTGGAAAAATCAAGAATTTCCATCTTGTGTGCTTCTGTGTCTGCGTCTGTGTCTGTACATCTGTGTGTCTGTGCTTGGCAAGACTTTCCAGAGGGTGGAATTCTCCATTGTCTACTGTGAAATTTCCATGTGCACTTTGCATGGGACAGGCTTTGAAGATAATTTTAAAGTTTCATTAGTATGTACAAGTGAAGGTCACTTCTTTACAGGAGTTGACTGCAAGCCACAATGTCCAACTTCAGAGTGTTAGTTCTGGGCCCATTTTTGTCATCTCTGACATACTTTCCCATTCTCCTTTATCTATAACAAATAAGTTGCTGCACATTCTATCTTTAACAGATGTGAGAACTCATATCCCTAGTAGTGCCCACTAGGGGTGGAATTCATATTTTCATATTCTTTAGTTTTCATTTCCTGATTGAAAAATGTGTTTCCTAGCAGTGGGTAAACCCAGTTAGGAAGAATAACGGAGACTTCTGCATGGGGTGAGGGAATCGCCCTGTGCCGCTACTTACCGGACTTCTTGGCTCCCCGGTCCAGTCTGCACTGCTCCAGAGCAGTGCGTGCTCATTGCTCCACACTGCTCCGGGGACGAAAATGGCGGCTTCCGGTTGGTCGAGAGTCTCGACCAACCGCTGAAGTTCTCCAGCCTAAAGCCTGCCCCGGCAGATTGCAGGCTCTCACTGGTGCGAGTCTGCAAATCTGCACCGGAGAGCGGGCACGGAATGGCACGCTCTGTGCTTTTGAAAGACCTGTTTTAAGCGGTCTTTCAAAAGCACGCTTTATGACCACTTGGGGTCATTCTGGAGCAGGCTGAGGTGTGGATCTATGTTAAGTAGGTCCAACCCAGTCCGCTCCCAGGTGCAGATGTCCTCTCTGGAGGACGCTCTGCACCGTTTCTATTAGCCCGTGCGGAAATGGCCATTATTAGAATGTCTGGAGTGTTTTTTCTGTACAGTGTAACATATGGTATAGGTGTATAGGAAAAGTTTTCTGCACAGAAAATGTGTTTTTGTGCAGAAAATGTGGTGATGATGATGATGATGATGATGATGATGATTTGCACAAAAAATACATGTTCTTCTGACACTAGAACACAGGGAGAATGGGGCAGAAACATATTAATTTTCTCCTCTAGTGAGGAGGAAAACAATTATTTGTCCTTGCATGCAGGGATGAAATAATTGAGGGTTTACATTCCTAGCGTCCATATTATGGAATTTTTTATGAAGCTCAAAATGCAAATTTTAGGTTCAAAATTATTTTTTTCTCACTGACTGACTCAAAGATGATAAAGCAGTCCATGCAAAAAGGATCTAGGAGTCTTAGTAGGCTGCAAGCTAAACATGAGTCAACAGTGTGATGTGCCAGCCAAAAAAGCCAATGCAGTTCTGGGCTGCATCACCCTTTAGAGTTTGGAAGATGAATGAGACTTACCATTGGAGAAGTCACAGCAGATGCCTGATAGCCAGTCAAGTCTTCTTTCTATTCGCCAGGTTACATCAGGTTCAAAGTAAGTAGAGGAGCTGGAGGAGAGGTACCCCTGCTGAGAAAAAGGCAGAGGCCCACACCATACACCGTACGCAAAGTGACAGGCTTCAATCAAGGTGTTGGGAGGGGTCTGGGTGTTGGCTGTATGTGCTGTCTATAACAGGAAATTACAACCACAAGTTACCTTACTGAATACAACTTCAGTCTTCCTTTTTACTATTCAGCTTGGGTATATGAGATTTATGACGTCTAGGTTGTTTAACAACTTAGCTACTGTTACTCCTTGGAATCCTGACTCTGATTTATGGCTTTCTTGACTCTGGACTGTTTCACACTGGATACCTTTTGCTTCCACACCTTACTAACTTGTGAACTCAAAACCTTGTTTGCAGTTAAGAGCAGGACAGTGTGGTGTCCAGATCAAGGGAAGTAATATTGACACTACTTTCATCAGATTTCACCTGGAATACTGTGTTCAGTTCTGGGCACAATAGTTGAATAAAGACATCAACAAGTTGGAATATGTCCAGAGAAGAGTGACCAAGATGATCAAAGGTCTTATGATGATCAAAGATCAAGTCCTTATGAGGAATAACTTAAGAAGTTGGGTATATTTAGCTTGGAGAAGACTGAGAGTGACATGATAGTCTTCTTTAAATATCTGAAGGGATGTTGTGTAGAAGATGAAGCAAGCTTGTTTTCTGCTGCTTCACAGACTAGAAAATGAACTAATGGATTCAAATTGCAAAGAAATGAGAGTCCACCTAAACATTAGGAAGATCTTCTTTTCAGGTAGAAATATTCAACAGTGGAACAAATGGCTTCAGAGAGTGGTGGGCTCTCTATCTTTGGAGGTCTATAAACAGAGGTTGGATGGGCATCTTTCAGCTGTGCTTTAGTTGTGTATGCCTACATGGCAGGAGGCTGGACTAAATAGCCCTTGTGGTACCTTCCAACTCTAAAATTTTATGATTCTATGAATTATTTTTCTATATTGACATTAAGAAGAAACATCATGCAGTTTCAGTTGAGACCTGTTAAAAGTTCAGAAAGACTTTGGGGTCTGCTACAAATTCAGATATTACCCATCCACACATACATTTGTTACCCCAAAATGTGGCAGACTCAGGGATCCACTCAGGATGCCAGTACCTCCATATGACAATTGAGGAATTAATTAGCTCAAATTAGGAGACCTGCAAGAGGAGGGTAAACTAATGAGATCTTCCACCAATGTTTATGAGGTCCTTGCAGGAAAGAACCAGTCAGAGATTCCAAATAAACTGAAATGTGTTTTATTGAAAAGGTTTAATCACGCACATAAAAGATCCAAGCAATCACATACTCACACAAGAGCTAACTGAAGGATAAAGGAAGGAATTTATGGACAGCAGAGTTTTAGGGAATGGGTGATAATTATCGATCTGGAGAGCAGTGAAAAAAGCATCAGTGTGGCTTAGACTTAAGCCTAAGGACAGTACTTGTTCAGAAATCAGAGTGACACTGTGGCATTCAGCAAGCAAGATACTGCATCTGGTTGTCCAAAATGAAGGATTTTTATATCTAAAATCTACTTGCAGGGCAAGGGTATGAATTATTCTCTGGCTGAGCAAATAATGGAGGTTGCAATGTGGACAGTGAGGTCCAGATGGAGTTAATAGTGTTAGGTGACAAAGAATTAATGGCTGTCATAATAGTTCTGTAATTGTGGAAAGATAAATTGTGGAAAGATAAAGGCACAATGCAGGGAAATGTCCACCCTGCTAGGAAGAAGGGCTGAAACAAACAGTGTTTTTGATGGGAACTTCCCATTGCTATTGTATGGTGGCAGAGATGTTACAGCTTAGTTTAAGCCTATTATCTCGGGATTTACCTGGTGATTAGCCTGACAATGACTATGGCCATGCCTAGAAGGGATCTTTTGACTACTTTGCAGTACATGTGCTCAGCCAGTATTTTCCCTATGCCCAGCCTGGCCTTATAGTCATCTCAAGGTCAATTTTGTATCAGTGCCAATTAATGTATTTTGCCAATGAAAACATATTTCATCAATTAAACCATATGAAACCTGGGGTGTGCTTGAGCTGGTAACACATTTCTCTAACTAGCATTGCTGAAATCAGACTATCGAATTGTGTGCAGATGTGTCCCTGTATTATTGTGTTGGCAATCCTGGAGAGATGGTGACCATGCTATGTGCAGCTTTGTACTGACATGGACTTTGGTGACCAGTTTGTAAGAGAGAGAAAAAAAGAAGAAGAAGAAGAAATATTTAATGCATTCAGTCTTAAGCTGGAGTCTGCTACAAATGCACTTCAACTGTAACTTACGTAAATGGTAGCATGTAATAATTTTGTCAGCTCTGATTTCTTTTAAAATGTTGGTGTCTTATTTTTGGAATCCATCAGTGTGCATGGATTTTAAAGAGCCTTAAGCTATGATGTTTTACTGCTCCTTTCATAAAATTTATATTTAATCATATCTTTAAAAAGTGTTCTCATTCTGCCACTTAGTGTTATCAACCAAGCGGAACCTATCAGTGCAATACTATCTTTTAACTGTTTTTGTATTTCAGTCCTTCACAACTTCTTAAATGGTACATGGTGTGAATCACAGTGAAGCGTCCATAACAAACACGTGACCTGCACTTAAATTGATGTTTTATTTCGGAATTAGCTTCAGAATTTTTGGCCACAAATGATCTTGTATTTTCAAGAATTGCGCATTGGGTTTTGGCTTGTCAAGATTCTAAATCCAAACAAAAAATGGTTAGTTGTATTATGTATGCCATGCCTATTACAGTAACACTGTTACACTGACCATCCATATAATGGTTTAGATTTCAACTGCTGGAACTAATTTAATTTTGCATACATTTCCAGTTAGGACATACGTCAAAATCCAATTCAGATACTGCCCAGAATCTGAAAAAGAACTATTATAAGATATTTCATAGATGGTACACAACACCAGACAAATTAAAAAAGATTTATAATACAGGTGCTGGACTCTGTTGGAAATGTCAGAAAGAGGTCGGTACGATATACCACATGTGGTGGATATGTCCAAAAGCTAAGAAATACTGGAGTGAAATACATAACAAAATTTGTGCATTAATGAAAGTTCAGTTTGCTAAGATACCGGAATTGTGTTTGTTAAATATGACTGATATATTAGAAGATACTGGTATAAAGAAATATTGGAGAATATTACTGTACATGATAACAACAGCTCGTATTGAATATGCAAAGTTGTGGAAAACTCAGCAAATACCCACAATAGAACAATGGTGGGGTACACTTATTGAAAACAAAAATGCTGACATGGTCTCTCAGAAATTAAAAGGGAAATCAGACGATGAGATACAAAAAGAATGGCAAATTGTAACGGGTAATTGCTGGGTACTATCAGATGGAAATCTGTAATTCATGGTTTAAGATAAATTATGAGGGGGCTACAGGATATATATCATGAAGCAGGAATATGGAGATGGAAATGCAAGAATCAACAAGTAATATTAGCAGTAAAATGTAGTACAATATTATAAGCATGTTAAGAAATCTTGATAATGAAATCTAGATCAGCGTGGAAGATCAAAAATATTTCAATTAAGCTGACAGTTATAATTGTTTGTTTTATATGTGAATTTGAATAAAATGATTATTAAAAAAAATCCAATTCAGATACTAAACTCTTGATCAAATCTTGCTTCAGCCACATTTTATCAGCATTTAGAATCCTGAAGGTTTTAATTACTTTAATGATGTGGAGAGGCCACATCAACAAAGAAATGTCCTTGTGGTAGATTTAAGGTTTCAGTGAGTAGCAAGCTACAGGGATGGACATGGCAAAAACAACAGGGTCAGTGGAATAATCTATCCTCTCCATTTCACATAGTTCTAATCACTCAATGGGGTTGTGAAAATCCATACCTGTATGGAGCTTGTTAACAGTATAAAGGCTATATGATATTCTGAAAATATCAGAAACTGTTTATGGTACTAATATTCATTTTATGCAGTGGCATAAGCCATTGCCTGTTCTTATACAAGTCATCTGCCAGTAGCATGAATGAGTTAACACATATTTCTTTCCCTCAGAATCAGTACAGATTCAGCTAAGCTGGTGGTCTCCACAAGAAATTCAAACTGTCTGCTGACCAGAGTGAAAAAACACATGTGTATGTATCAGGAGGATACATAATCTTAGTTGACTCAGTCTTGGTGACAATTCCACTCAGTGAAATCTTCTCTTAGATCTTTGGTCTTAGGAATTGTGTAAGTCCCAAACGGTGAGCGAAGAGACCATTAAACTTGCAGGATTGGACTAATTTTCTCACCATTCTGACAGTTACAGTTTTTCTCCCTGCAATAAAATGACTTTTACATTTTATTTATCTACATATAACACAGAAATAATATTAGTAACTGTGTTCAGAAGCATTACGTATTGGTTCTCTTAACGATATAGTACATTAGAATCCTAATAGCTGAAGGATAATTCCCTACTTGCTGTGTTAGTTTTCCCTGACTTTAAAATGTGACTCCCCAAAATGCTCAATGCATGAACATTCTCATACTTGAGAACTATTGTTAGTTTAGAATGAACATTAGTAAAATTGTGAGTAGCCTGGGGTAAGTCTGGAGAGTCCCAGAGCAATTCTAGTTTGTATAATATGGTAGAAGTAGCCATGTTAGTCTCGATCAGTATGCAAAAAGATCTTGAAGAAAATAGCCACTGGACAAACTGTAAAAGAAAGAAGCTTCTCTCCACACACATCCTTGGTTACTGGTGCTGCTACTGAAGGCAAAGTGCATATGTACACGAGAGACTACATATATACACCCAATATACAAGATCCCTTTGCATACTTGTGCAATATTGTACCCCTTTTTGTACTCTGAAAGACTGAAGCAGAAGTGTGGTTAGGGGAGGATTGTTGGGTGACTGGAGAGTAGGGAGGTTTTGCTTTTGCTGTCTCTTCCTCCTACAGTGATTTGCTGTGAAAGAAAAGAGGTTGTATGTGTGTACCCTCTCATGTGCATTGCCTTCACTAGCAACACCAATAACTTTAGAGCAAGATGTGCATGGAATGAGGTTTCCTTCTTTTACAATCTGTCCAAGCAAAGTTTGGTTCATCAAGTTTGTGCGTTTGTTTACAAATTTATTGAAAGTCCCACAAATTTTGCACATTTCTTTTAATACATGTGTTTAAGCAGTTTTGTCCAATGTTCGTATTTTTTTAATGGCAAGCAATTCTCTCAATAGAGCTCATTTTTACGTTTTTATTAATATAAGCAATTTAGTATGTAAAATTCTCTACTATACACAATTTTGAGTGTATTTTATGGCATTTGGAAGGGTGTGAATTCCAAAAAAACAAACAGGCATTTCAGCTCATATAATCACTGGAAAATGTAAATTTGGTAGAATTGCATTGAGATAACAGACTGTACACATTTCTTCTTAAACTAGGGCATGTGTGGATAGTGGGAGCACTGCTGCCAGGGATGAAAAAAAGAAAATCCCTGAAGAAATATGTCAGCTAGACTTCTTCAAAACACCTTTCAAAGTGATGTTCTGCTGTGAGAGAAAGAGGAATAGTACAGGAAGAAGCTACAATGATCGTTTCTCCCGACTTGACCCTCACAAAGCAGGATGTGAGGATTCTGAATTATGAGTGCTGATGCTTTAAGGTAATGATTCTGTTATTATGGTGCTGCAGTCAGGGAGAAAAGAGTTATACAGATATAGAATGTTGAGTTGTAAGGTACCCCAAGTGCCATCTAGTACAACCCCCTTCTGATACAAAAAGTCTGTACTTACAGTACTCCTGAGAGATGCCCATCCAATCTCTGTTTTAAAAATCTTTAACCAAAGACAACCCACTACCCTTGAAGAAAGTCTGTTCCACACCTTATAATCAGGAAGTTTTTCCTAACATTGACTTGAAATTTCTTGTATTATAATTTGAATCAATTGGTTTGGGTCCTGCCCTGTGGAGCAGCAGAAAACAAGCTTACTCCGTCTTCCACATGACAGCCCTTCAAATATTTGAAGATGGCTCTCAATTTCTCCAGGTTAAACAATTAGGGGAAGGAATTATAGTGAAATTGCTAAGAATCCTAATTGCTATGTGTCCATGTTGTCCAGTGTATTTGTGTGTGTGTGCTTGTGTGTACAAATATGACCACTGCACTCGTTATGTAAAGGCTTTTCTTTCTTTTTCAGCTTGCTAAGTACTGGTGATATTTTCCCTCTCTCTTGATTCCTTCCTATTTATAAAGGTTCTCTTTCTTCTAGTTTATATCCTGAAAGATTGAGAAGCCCAGCCAAATATTCTCTGTTGCTTACCCCTGTGTTTTCCAGCCTGGGAAACCTCATGGAAAATTAAACATAAATTCATCTGAAGACAGAACAACAAAGTCAGCATTTAACTGTGCTGAATTTTACAGAATTTTCTCCTGTGGAAGGTATTGATATCTTTTAAGTGAACCGAGTAATGTGGGAATGATTCTCTAAGTTATTGACAGGTGTCTAGAGAGGAGCTGTGAAAGAAACATTTTGATCCTTGAGAATCACATCATAATGGATTGGACTAATCTCCTGGCTTTTCAGATCTGTTCGTGTCTAAGACATATCTAAGGTCACATTGTAGCTATAGACTAATGAGACTTCTCACTTCATCTTGTTCAGATGCCAAGCTAAGACACTTCCCAGGCTCTGACACTCTGACACTGTTCCTGTGTTTAAAAGTTCAGAGTTCAGATATGCTGAGAAAAGCAAGAGGCAACCCAAGTCCCACATTCACTAAAAAGCCAAGCACTTGAAAACATTTTCTAGTTTAACTCTTCAGCCTGAATCCTATGGGTAGTCCCAAGTAGAGCAGCCCTGTTCAGTCACTGGATATTACCTACATGTTGACTAATAATTTAATGACTGATTTAATAGGCCTAATCTAGTCAGAACTATCAATAGGCTCTGGGCCTTGTAAATCCACAGTGTGAAAGCTGTGTCTGGTCGCTCTAAAAAAGGATGCTTCTTTCTAAATTTTGGGATGGAGAAAGAAGTTGACTTGGGCCCCTCAATATGTAGCTCCCAAACTTCAGTTCAAATTTCACACTACAGTTAGAGGTAGAGTCCGTAACCAACCACTTTCTACCTTCCTGAAGACTTGCACAGAAAGGACGAAGAAATGTAAGTTTAAGTTGCTATCTTTAAACCTAGAATGTTAAACAGTGTGAGACCAGATAAGACAGAGATGCTCAGAAGACTGAGCCTCTTCCATCTAGAAACCTTAGTAAAGATGGAAGGACGTGAATATAATTCTCAAGATGTAAGTTATTGTTCTGTCATTACATTACCAGGAGAATTCTCCTTTCCATATCAAATGAATTTTTTGCACTGTCCTTTTGAGAGCTATTTCAGATGCTTTCGACCACTTTCATTCATATCTCATGTGTGTATGCCTGCATGGGTGTTTACTGTTATGTTAGGAAAATTCTATGTAATTACAACTGTCAATAAACAGTTTTGAAATTTAAACTCTGAAGCCCCAGTTCATCTCCAATTGTGCTTAACTTTCTTGTACAACACCTCATGATTCCTAGACCATTTCCGCAGGGGACGAGAGAATCACCCCGTGCTGGTACTTACCAGACTTCTTGGCTCCACGCTTGGGTCCAGGCTGGTCTGGAGCAATGCGTGGCCACCGCTCCGTACTGCTCCAGGGAAAAAAATGGCGGCTTCCAGTTGGTCGAGGCTCTCCACCAACCGCTGAAGCTTGCCAGCCTAAAGCCCACCCCCAGCAGATCGCAGGCTCGCACTGGTGTGAGCCTGCAAATCTGCACCAGAGCGTGGGAACAGAGTGGCGCGCTCCGTGCTTTTGAAAGACCTGTTTCAAGCGGTCTTTCAAAAGCACGCTGGACGACCACTTTGGGTCGTTGGGGACTGGGCTGAGGTGCAGAACTACAGTAAGTAGGTCCGACCCAGTCCGCTCCCAGGTGCAGACGTCCTCCCTGGAGGACACTCTGCACCATTTCTTTAAGCCCATGTGGAAATGGCCCTAATGGCTTGTGTCCTAGTGCAGTGGTAAATCCCATCTGGGTTTTAGTTTGAACTTGAAAGGATTTCTCAAGGCACATTAAAGGTGCTGAACTGAGAAATCAAAGAAGAAATAATGTAACTGTTCTTCTCTCTGTAAGATGGAAATTATGTTTGTAATGGAATGGAAATAAGCAATTTCAACTGGAAGATTTAAGCATTGAAGTTAGGGGGGGATATTTTTGAGATAAACTTTCAATAAAAATTATACAAAAAATAAATAAATAAAATAAAGGTGCTGAACCTTTGTTGGGATAGAGATCAGCACCCTCGATGTGTCCTTTAATGTTTGGACTAAAATCTAGAGAAGATTCACTGGCATGGCTGCCACTACATCACTGAGGACAGATAATGACCATGGAGGTACATGCATTTTCCATAGGCATTAAATCCAGTCCAAACTAATCCAACTCAGCAAGTTCAATGGGGCCTGGATGAGCCTTGCAACAATGTAGACTGAAATGACAGAACTGCCTGCCCCTTTATTGATTATGTGCCTATGGCCATTTCCGCACGGGCTTAAAGAAACGGTGCAGAGCATCTTCCAGGGAGGATGTCTGCACCTGGGAGCAGACTGGGTTGGACCTGCTTAGTGTAGTTCTGCACCTCAGCCCGCTCTGGAATGACCCGAAGTGGTCGTCCAGCGTGCTTTTGAAAGACCGCTTGAAACAGGTCTTTCAAAAGCACGGAACACGCCACTCCGTGCCTGCACTCCAGTGCAGATTTGCAAGCTCACACCAGTGCGAGCCTACGATCTGCTGGGGGCGAGCTTTAGGCTGGAGAGCTTCAGCTGTTGGTGGGGAGCCTCGACCAACCGGAAGCCACCATTTTCATCCCCGGAGCAGTGCGGAGCGGTGGCCACACACTGCTCCGGACCAGCCTGGACTCAAGCGTGGAGCCAAGAAGTCCAGTAGGTACCGGCACAGGGTGATTCCCTCGCCCCGTGCGGAAATGGCCTATGTGTTTCCTACTGTGCATGTACCTCCTTTAACTGAACAGAATCACTTCACTTTTGCTTATGTCTCCCTTCTTTGTGGTTATGTTTGGGAGACAGAGGTGGATAGATGCTATAGCTACCACCAACCTCATTGGTAGAACTCAGCTGCCTCTGTCTGATTTCATGCTCATTTTTCTATTCATCCAGCACCTTCAGAATCCTCCTTTCTACAGTGCTGACACTAGAATATATCCATAAAATACTTGTATTAAATCCAATAAAGCTGTGTTTCTTACTCATGTATAGTAATACTCTGGATAAATCTTCTTAAGCTTTCTGGGTCTTATTTGACACTAAATTAAAATCTGGTCTTGTATGGCATGTTCATTCCCTCACTTGTCTCTATTGTCTATGTCTTTCATTTGATATCAGAAAATCACCAGGGGAATGTCAACCTATATTTCCCTCTTTGAAGAAACTCATACACACCATGCTGCTGGGCAGTCTTCAAGGTCGTTATTGTAATGCTTGGAAATTATCCCTCCAAAGTCTAATCGGTATTTTCGTTTGTGTTCCTTTATGTTCTGATTTCAGAAGTTTTCTTGCATAGATCAGCTTTTAATCAATCAGTCATTCTACACTTGTATGGCACTTTCAAGCCATAGATCTGAAGAATATTTCCAAACAATATGATAATGTATACAATTACATACAAACTCTACAAGGCTACATTCTGAACCCAGGATACAAATTGTCAAACAGATTTCTAAAGCTTGGGGAAAAAAATCAGAGACTGCCATTAGCACACTAAAAACAAAATATCTATGAAATAGCAATTGCCTAAATGGGTAATGTCAGTAATTATGCTTGTATAAACCGACATGGGTATACAAGGGTATGGAAAAAGCTTTAAAAATGTCATTAAATTTGTTAGTAAGCAAGTAAGTTTAGAAACCTTAAAATGATTTACCATTTGATATCTCTTCCAGAATTTTACAGATGAAAATGGGTGTGTTTGATTTATGATGCACACACTGGTAGCTTCCACCATCATAGAAAACAATAAGAAGTAAATGAAATAGAAGAAAACTACCATGCATTGAATAGAGTTTTCAAAACTAATCTTCTAGTCACTATTCAGGGTTGTTTGAAAATTGTAATCAAATGGCAATAATGTACATCTGCTTTTTGTGCTTTTGATATTATATGAGCAGAAGAAAGCAAAGCGTATGAGCCATGGAAGGAGATTGTAGGCACATATTTCACAGCAGATGTACAATGCCCTCCTTTGTACATTCCAGTGGCCTTGCTGGTTTAGGAATGCTTGGCATTGTGGTCTAAGAAAGGAACTTTACCTAGCTCTGAGAGTAGAGTTGGAAAAAGGTACAGAAAAAACCCCCCAACATTCTTAGGGGCTGCTGGATCTTCAATGTTTTGGATGCTTTAATTTAGAATAAGGGAGGTCAAGATGTATAAAATTATGTAAGTTCTCTTGATTTCTCTCTCTAAAAATTGCTTGAGGAGAGTTGTGTAGTGGTTTGACTGTTTGACTAGCACTCTGGGGGATCAGGTTTGAATTCTTGCTCAGCCATGTAAACCCACAGGATTTTGGTCGACAAGAGTGTGCAAGTGCCAAGGTGACCTTGGGCAAATCACATTCTCTCATCCTCAGAGGAAGGCAACAGCAAACTTCTCTTGAATAAATCTGGCCAACAAAATCCCATTATTAAGTTGCCATAACTTCTACTGAACTTGAAGGCACATTATTAAGTGCCATCATAGTGATTTTGCCTCATGGTGATCCTATGGATGGAAGACCTCCATGTCACCCTATCATGAACCACCTTGTTCAGATCTTGCAAATGCAGGGACATGTCTTCCTTGATTGAGTTTACCCATCTGTAATGAGGTCTTCCTACTGCCTTCTACCTTACCAAGCATTATTGTCTTTTCTTTTTCTCATGATATGGCCAAACTATGATAGCCTCATTTTAGTCATCTTGGCTTCTAGGGAGATTTCAAGCTTGATTTGCTCTAGGGATCATTCATTTGTCTTTTTGGCAGTCCAGGGTATCCTTAGAATTATCCTCCAGCACCACATGTCGAATGAGTTTATTTTCTCCCTATCAGCTTTCTCCACTATCCAGCTTTCACAATTGTATGTAGAAACTGGAAATACAATAGTATGGACAATCCTATCTTTAGTATTCAATGATGTATTTTTACATTTCAGGACCTTGCATATAACAACAAAGAATAATTAAGACAGTATAATTTTATCCCATGGAACTGATTAGCAGGACAAATAGAAGTATACTTCTTGGAATGAATACTTACGGCTTGGAATTTGCTGTCCCAAGGTGTAGTGATGGCGTAAATACCTCTAAAAGGGCATTGCAGAATTCATAGAGGATAATTCAATTATTGTGATGCTGACATCATAGAACAAAATCCTAACAGCTGCTATAACTATGCTGCTATAGGAAGAAGTGGCAGTGGCAGCAGCAGAGGAACAGGAAAAATAATGGGAAGACAGCAATGAAAGCCATTCTTATGAGAAATAAAGTTGCCCTGCTGGCTCCTAAGCTAATCAGGAACCAGCAAGGCAGCTGTATCTCCTAACAGGGATGGCTTTTGCTGCTATCCCTCTATGTTTCCAATGGCCTAATCAGAAAAGGATTTAGACCAGCATAAGTGAGGCTTCTGCCAGTGTAAGTCATCAACAGGATTCCAGCCATAGCTATAGTCTTTATTGCAATCATGATGACTATAGCCAGCCCCTCCCTAAACTGCAAACCCCAGCATTCCATAGGATGTTGAAAGTGGAATAATTGCGCTATAAGAATGTAGTGTGTAAATGACCTATATTTAACCTCCAGTACCAATATTTCTTTGAGCATGTCCTGTTTAGACCCAGCAAGTGCCCAGTCAGAAACACCTATAGTCCACAAGAACTGGCAGGAGAAAAGCCATTCTCAAGGCTTATATGGGGTGACAAATAGAAGCATGGCCCAAGGAGTACAAGATTCAGAGGGAAAAAGCAGTCCTGAGCAATGTGGTCTCTCCTTTGTAAGGAGAGAGGAGAGAGGGGAGCTACTAAAAATATTAGTCAAGAAGTATATACCAAAGAATAGAGAGCCAGTGATGTCAGGGTTGTTTGGAAGCTTGGGAGCTGTTGCTCTGCAGCAACAAATAGCCTCAGCTGAGCTAATTTAGAAGCAGCAGTTTATCAGCCCAGCTGGCCTCATGAGTCCAGTGTCCTGCATTTAAAGTAGAGCAGGGCATTGCCTGAAGTTTTACTCTCTGGATTTTAATTTATGTCACTCAAGAGGAAGTGTCTCTGCTTTCTCTTCCTGATCTGCAGCAGCTATCTGGGATGGACCAGGCCCTGCCTATGCTGGTGCCAATGACAGGAATTCCAGCTTCTTCCAACTGCAACTGGGGCCTGTCATCCTGGCTCTTCACTTCCCCTTCTTTGTTTGAAGAGGTCTTCTTCAGGCAGGGCATGACAGAACAGCTGTTGCTCCAGAGCAATAAAAGCATAGGTGCCCCTCCAGTTCTGTTTGTAAGCTTTATAGAGACTTGTGGTTTATCATTGCAAGAAACAAGATTTTGGACTAAGTAAACCTTTGCTTTGATCCAAGAGTGATCTTCTGTGGATGAGTGTTAGGTTACTTCCACACATACCGAAAAGAAAGCTGAACTACTGAATTGAAGGGATCCCCAGAAACCTCTGAGAATGACAGATTTTTGCAATTTCACTTGGACAAATTTAGTTCTCCCTTTAGTTCAGCCTTAGAGAGCAAATCAAGTCATACAATGCAGTCTGGAGGGCTGCAGGATATATCACCCACATCTTGAACCAGCTTCACATTATATGTATCTAATGACTGAGCTTATCAAAAACCTGTAATGCGTGGCTGGAAATGGGTTGAGTTAGGCATGAAAGGGAATGGAACAGTGTGACAATTCCCAGTTAACACAATAGCAGTTCCTGGGCTGAGGGATACAGGATTTTCATTAGTAGCTAGTCAGTCTGTGCAGGCATTGTCTCTGTTAGCAGAACTGTATTTATTTGCAACATTTATGGGGATTGGTAAACCACTGTGACTAGGAATTGGCAAACCTTATTGGTTCCAGAAATAATCTAGGGGGTTTGGAGTTTTTTTTTTCAAAGCAGGGTCACCTCACTAGGCTGCAAACTTGGCCTAGGCATAGCTGCTACCCTCAGGGGACAGTAACAGAATTTGAAATTAATTTGACAGATTAGAGGCTTGAGCCAAAACTAACAAAATGAATCTCAACAGGGATAAATGTAAAGCACAACATCTAGACAGGAAAAATGAAATGCACATATATAGGATGTTGACACCTGGCTTCAAAGTACAACATGCCAAAAGGATCTAAGGGTTTTAGCAGACCACAAGCTAAACTTGAGTCAACAATATGATGCAACAATTAAAAAAAGTCAATACAATTCTGGACTGCATCAACTGAAATCTAGTATCTAGATCAAGGGAAGTAGCAGTGCCACTGCTTTGGTCAAATATCACCTAGAATATTGTGTCCAGTTCAGGTACCACAGTATTGTTCTGGACACAGTACCAGCATTCCTTCCAACAGAATATTTAGGTACCTTTTAGTATACCGTAATATTTTATGTTGGCAGCCCAGCATGGTGTAGTGGTCTGAGTGTTGGATTATGACTCTGGACACCATGGTTCAATTGTCAGAGGGATGGTGGATGATTGTGGCTACACAAAAACCTTGGTAGCACCTCCCTCCAGCACTGAGCTCTGGCAGAAACAGCTTACCAGAGTCAAGTGTTTGAAAAACCACGATGTAGCAGAGTTTACTCACACAGCTTAGAAGCGTTCCAGCAGAGTAGCAGCAAAGCTCTGAAGCCAGGAAGAAAAATAACTCCCGTGCAATGTTCTCTTCCAACAGGAGGCTTTTACTTTCCAGTTATGATACATACATATATACATTCCTCCAATGGAGTTTCAGCATAGCATGCGAAGATATGCATCCAACATAGCCTCTGGCCACTCTATCAGACATCGAGAGGACACAGTTGGCTAAAACACACCCTCTTATACACATACATTTCTGATGGAATTCTAGCCCACCTTGCTAGATCCCTTGTATGATGCAACCTTCTTCCCTGGTTACACAACCCATTGACTCATGCAGGTATTACATGGGATTGCATCATCCACTGTCTTCCCAGGCGCAAATCTTAATGTACATCATATATATTTTATTTGGACTCAGGTTCTGTCCAACCTTTCCTGACATCAATTCCCTACTTGGCCATGGAAACTCACTGGGTAAATTTGGGCACATCACACACACTCAGCCCCAGAAAACCCCATGATGGGGTCACCATAAGTTGGAAACAACTTGAAGGCACACAACAACAGAGTATATACAACACTAAATCCCCAGAGTTTAACACTGGCTTATGTCAGCTTTCTTTAACCCAGTGCCATCCAAAAGATCTGAACCATACCCCCCATGATGCATGCCATTGACCAAGTAAACTGGAGAATATTGGAAGTTCAAAACATATGCAGGACACTAGGTGAGGGAACACTTGTATGGATAGTGAAATGGTGCAACAGTCTTCATTGCATGCCCTAGATATCGTTGCTAAAATAAGGAAATTCTGAGATGAAAGAGGCATGGAAAGCATCAAAGAAACTGTTTAATATATTCTGAAAAACATATGAATATTCATACCAATCAGATCATTGTATAACATAAAGGAATAACACTAGATCACCATGATATTGAAAGGGAATGCATACAGCCAGAAATGCTGGGATACTTTTTTACATCATGAGAAACATCTGGAATTGGACTGAAAATGAAAAAGATATAATAAAACCTGTAAAAGAAACAATATTTTTCTTGGATGAAGCTTACATACTAATAAGGAGAAAAAGAATCTTGTCTTGTACTGTGAGGTTTACATATATGTCATTATAAAAGAACTTTAAATGATGCAACATGTGAGGTCGAAATGTACGCTGCGACTTCATGAAATGCAATAGGCCTAACTTGGGCAAGCTTTAAAAGATGGCTTACCCAGTAAAGCAACTTTATTTCACTGGCTAGCAATTCAGCCAAGTCTTGTTGTTCCTGGATTATTTTTTTTTTAATATCTACTTGTACACAAATCAACCATATGCATGATCTTCAAAAGCAGCATTGACTGCCAACTTCATTCCATAGTCTACCTTTACTGACATGGCTTATTGAGTTCAAATGTCTGGCCACACATTACTTGAAGATAAAACAGAATGAAATTTTTAGCATCTACAAATGGCTTTGTCTGACTGCTGCTCAGCCAATCCAAAATACAGAGTTCTTTCAGATGCCATGCAGCTTTATCTAAATGGGCAAGAATGGATTGATAATTCCAAAATCAGGGGGCTTGGATGTGTTTCACAATCACAATGTTGAATAGTTGCAATGTTGTTTCCACATTTTCATATAACTGCCTCAGTCTAAGACTGCATGTATATACTAGCATAGACTACTTATACCTGCAGATGTTTTTTTCTCCCTCTTCAGTAAAATAGGTTTCCTCTACTGAAATAAATGAGGAAGATTTTGTGATGGAAGAATTCCAAATGCATGTCAGAGATCTCTTATCTATAGCTGATTGCTGTCTCACAGCATCTAACTAGTACAGTTTTGAGAGAAAACTTCTGCTTCTACTTCATGGTAAAAGTGTAAGCATAACTGTTCTGTTAAAAAGAATGCAGGTACAGTGTCCAGAACTTCATTTCCAGGATCATAATTTTTGTTAAGGTACACAGGAATTAAATATATTACTATAGTTTTTATATTTTTCCACCTCATCCTCCAAACAGTCTTTATACATGTGCAATAAATGGATATAGACAATTCAACCCATGGAGATGCCCTTTGCATTAGGTACTGAGTAATTTTGCTCCAGTGTGTGGCACCAGACTTAATGATGGTTCTATAAATGCTTTGCTTGTTATACTTCCAGATTTAATAAGAAAATTCTCTCCACTGACAACTCTTCTGTAGTTAGTGTTCAAAATATCAAAGAGCAAGTGCTAACTGTTCATAATCTAAGTTTTCAGGAATGCAGTCTGAAATAATAGAATATATATCTTGCAAACGTGCACTTTGATATGGCAAATCATTTGGTCAGCAAGCAAATTAATTCATTTATGATTTGATAACAGTGCAAGCCAAGGGTCTACTTCGGCACATAACTCCCTTCTCTACAAACTAAAACACTGTATTGGGAAATCAGCCACTGAACAACATCACTTATGAATAGCATGATGATGCTCAGGACATGGATGGAATATCCTAAGTTTAAATTTGCTCAGACTTTGACTTGAATGTTGTCAAAGAATTTTTTAAAAAAATAAAATTATGAATCACAATGCATTTTTGAATGATCTGTTTTTAAATGCATTTGAAATATTGAGTGTCTTTCAAATAACTCTTGTTTTTAAGATGCATAGTTAGATAGGCTACATCAGATGCAGAAGGCTGCTTTCTCAATTTAGATATATATTTAGTGGTGCAATTGTTAACATTTCTATAAATATTCAAATGTTTCGACAGTTTATATGAAAAATCTTCACATAGCAATTTTTAAAAATGGGTTCAGTAGAAACTGTAACATGAAATTTCATTAAAATAATTCTTATCCCAAAATATATTTCTTCATGCACACCTTGGAAATATATATATATATAGCCCTGTATGTGACTACAACACTTAGAATTCCCCACGCTTTCTGAGGGAGTCTAATATCTGTAGTCTTTTAAAAAAACTTTTCAAAGTCTTTGTCTGTATAGATCATGAAAAATTGCTGTAAAATAATGGGAGTGCCACAACATTTGATTGTCATGATACTCTGAACAAGAGGCCACTGTCAGGACAGAATACAGAGAAAACGAGTGTTCTCAGTTAGCAAGGGGATTAAACATGGCTGCATTTTATAACTTTAGCTGTTTATATACAGAACATATAACATGTAAGGTGGAATTAGACTCAGAAGAAGGAGGTGTGAAAATTTGATAAAGAAAGATCAGTAATTTAAGATAGGCATATGATACCATATTCTTAGCAGAAAATAGCTAGAACATAGCAGAAAATAGCAAGCAGCTATTGAACATGGTTAAGAAAGAAAGTGTAAAAGCAGGGTTACAACTAAATATTAAGAAAACAAAAATAATGACCACACAAAATTTACATAACTTTTAAGTTGGAGATTAAAATATTAAAACTGTTAAGGATTTTCTATAACTTGGCTGAGTGGCTAATCAGAACTGGGTCTGCAGTCAAGACATCAGAAGAACTCAAAGACTTGGAAGAACATCTATGAAAGAACTAGATAATATCATCAAGTGTATAATTGAATGCCTAAATTAGGACAATTCATTACATAGTATTTCTGGTTTCTGTGTCGTTGTGAAAACTGGACAGTAAAGAAAGGTGGTGGGGAAAAAACAATCCCAACTCATTTGACGTGTGGTGCTGTAGGATATTTCCATGGTCTGTCAAAACGACAATAAATGAATCTGAGAGCAAATCTGTTCTGTGCTGCAGTCAGCAGGTGTCGCAGAAAGGAGATGAACAGGTGGCAAGAGCTGTTGAGTAGTTAAGCCAGTCCAGGTCAGCCACAAATTATCCACCAAGATGAAGACAGAAGGAAAAGGGTGGTTGTCAGCTGGTCCAAAAGTCACACATCAAGTCAGAAATCCAAATAAATAAAGCTGGAAAGGAGTAAAACAGGATCATAAATAGTAGCCAATGTCCAGAGAACACAACATGCCAAAGAGTACTACCAGTCACCAAGATAGATGGTTGCAGGCCACAAACCTACTTGCTGGGATATTTATAATCAGGTATCTCAAGGCACTTGGTACTTAATTAGTCACTGGCTCCTACTTAAGAGCCTCTAGGACCAATGTAACTTCTCTTTATCCCTCCTGCCTTTGGCAAATGACTGCACGACATCTTCAACCTCCTGCTGCAGAATAAGGACCCCCCTCTGTCTCAGCCCCCAGCACTCTGAGTAAGAGAGACCACTGACATCAGGAGTTGTAAATTCCTGGCATCGCTGGCACTCTGACTCTGTATCTTCATCTTCGTATTCCAGAGGATGAGTTATGACAAAATCAAGCTTAAAACTCTCACTAGAAGCAAAAATAACTAAACTGAAGCTGTCATATGTTGACAAGATGGCACGATCCATTAGAAAAGATGATAATGCTTGGTAAAGTTGAAGGCAGTAGGGGAAAAAATGAAGACCACATAACGGATGGATCAATTCAGTGAAGGCTGTCATGGCCTTGAGTTTGGAAGACCTAAGCAGAGTGGTTAATAATGGTGTGTCTTGAGGTCTCTCCCTGCTAGGATCACCACATGTCAAAGGTGACTTGAGCCTACATAAACAAGTCTAAACAACAAATTTTCCAAACTTTAATGCATCATTCTACCCAAATGAATGCTGCTACAAATTCCATAACCACAGCTGGACATTGGGATATCTGATATAATGGTGATTATAACAACAACACATAGAAGACCCTTGTGTAGAAATAGTTCCAGTCATATATATGGATCTGATATGTCAGTTCGTTGCAATTGTCCCAGCATTGTCTGTGGTCAATACACTCATGGCAGCCACGTGGAAAATATTTTCTCACATCACAAATGGATGGTGAAATTAGTACTGAACAGGTAGGACCAAAGGTATAGTCACTCTGATAAGAATCTAATAGAGTTGTTCTGCTGTCAAAACTAGTTTGGACATTGCCACTAAGAAATATAATATCTTTTCCTTATTCAGCCCCCTTGTATCTTCAAACCTTGTTCCACTGCCTCAAGACTCTATTTTCAGAGAGCACAAAGAATGGGGAGATGATGTGGGGAAGGAAAGTTCCAATCATTCTAGGGAGCATGTTGAATTTGAAAACCTGATCTTCGAAATATTTTTCCTTATATGCAATGCCTTATTGGTGAGTAATCTTCAACTCTGCAAAACTTCTAATCACCTGTTGGCTGTCCACATTTAATTGGTCAGTTTATACATAACAGCAAAGCACAATGTCCCCATGCAGAGAAACCAGCTCTCCCAAACACAACCTCCACTTGAGTACCTCTTGACCCAGATCTGGACCCCATGTAATGTCTGAGATGAACACCCAAGGACTGTCAGAAGTATGGACAAGGCCATAGTGTTACACATAAGGGGTGACACAGAACTGACTGAAATACATATTTTTCTCTAGCATGATACCTGTAGATGGCAGTACAATTTGCAGACGCCATGTTTACTAGAGATGTAATTCTTTGCTAGTTTTCTTCTTGAAGGAATTTGCAAGTAGTTTTAGCAGTTTTCTTCTTCCTGTGTGAAAGTCTTTGAAAATGGTGCTATTTTCAAAGGCTACTCACAGTGTGAGACTTATTCTCTGCAAAATTCACGTATAGTTGTTTTGAGCAGCCAACACCACTTTCTGTAAAGGAAACAGCATTTTCTGCAGAGAGAAATGCTGTTTTCTGCACAAAACAAGTCCATGCAATTTTTGTGTAGAATAAGTCCTGAACTGTGAAGGTTCCTCATCAGTCCAGGATTATTCTTATCATACTTTCTCAACATTTGAGAAACAGGTTTTTCAACTATTTTTCATTTTTTTTCAAATATTTTTTTCCTATTCCTAATAGTTACCTGATAGTTGGAGCATCATTTGACTATATTTCTTGTTACTATATGCCATCAAATTTAGAAACTCCCTTCTTCACCCAGTCATACCACGCAAACTCCATTGCCAGACTGCTTTTTCCACCTAATGATGCTAAAAAGCCAGTTCTAATGTGTTGCATCTATAAAGAAACATCAAGTAAATAATAACAGAAGATCAGATGAGGACATTAACCAATAATGATTGGCCTTGGTGTCTTTGATTTAGAAACCCCCTTTGTCCATTTGCAAGTGCCCTTAATTTAGAAAACAGATTTTTCCCCCTATATCTCTTTGGGCACTTGCATTCATTCAGGACCAGCTATTGGCAGTCCTCTACTGTTGACTGGCCCTTGGCAAAACATTTGGTCTGATCTGTTCTCAGAAACTCAGTTGCCAGCTGTCTAAAATCTATTCAGTGCTCATCTGTGGTTTGGAATTGCTTCTGACCTGAGGGATATTGTGATTGATCATGTAAGTGGATCTTTCAGAAGAGGAAGAAGAACCAGCTTACTCTGTGAGCAACAGGCAAACCCTGGTCTATAGTGTATTTAATTATGGTAGAAATCCCAATGCCACCTATTGTGCTGCTTATTATAGTTATTCCACTGAGCCTCCTTCCTGTAGCTAACATTCTGGACAACATAGAGGCCAGCATTTGAAAGTTGCCTATCACATATGAACTTGAACTCAGATTATTTCTAGTGTACTGCCAGATGGCCTAGGAATGTGAATAAACTTCAACAGAGATGCCCGGGGCCACTAGGAATGTACAGAGCTTAAAAAAATTGTTTTTAAAATTATAGCACCCAGAATCCCCAGACAGCATAGCCAATGGCTGCAGTGGCTGGAGGAATAGTGCAATTTGTAGTCCGAAATGTAACTTTTTCAAACTCTGCAATTATGTATACATTCAAGCAGATAGAGAAGCTTTTCATTCACTTATCTTCCAGGAAGATGAATGGGGCAGCTGCTTCAGATGAGAAAGAATCAATGTATGGGAGGATCATAGTCCTTGTTGTACTACTCTGAAATGTCTCTAGGTTGGAGAAACTATTCCCATGTTGTTATTTCTACCAATATTCTTCTTGGTTGTAGTCATCACTGTCAAAATAGATTCCGTAGATTGTAGTACATAAGCATGCTCAGACACCTTATTTCTGAAATGAAAACACTATCCTTATATTAAAAAACAAGATCATGACAAACAAACAAGCTATAGTCAACACATGATTCTTGATTCTTCATGTTTGGCACAAGTTTACTGGTGTGTTCCAGAACATTTTCAAAGAGCACACCTGAGTGACTGATTCTGATCCTTTGTATTCTCAATCCAAGAAATCCTAATAGCAGTTACGATTAGAAGATCATAATAAAGTATCTTTTTAAGAAGCTAAAAATATCTCAAGATTCCGATGTTTAACACTTCGTAGTTAAAATATGCTGTACCAGTGCTGAAGGGCAGCTGAACCATCCTAAAGGAAGACACATTGTCATGCAATATTTTAGCCTGCTGTTTCGAAGAGATGTGCCATGACCCTTCCTTAGTTTTCTTCAACTCTTAATAGCACATAACTCAGACGTAGTTTCTACCTGAGTGGAACATCTGACTTTGTTTTACAAGTAATTCATTAATGAGTCACCTACATGCCTTAGGTGGTTTATATCCATTATCCCCACTTAACAGTTTGGCCTCAGGATGCCTTTCAATATAAATAATCTTCCAAGATGCTTGTATAGCAGAAATGTGTTTCTTTTTATAGTAAATCTGAAATTAGCTAATTTTATTTGACTTTCTTTCTTGAGATGAGCATCAATTATGAAATACTGTGCAGCTGGCATGAAATTTACTAATATGGCAGCTCTCTGACACACTCTGCACAAATACACAGAACACATGTTCCATTCATTTTCCCTACATGACTCTTTAACTGGTCAGGTAGAGTTTTAAACTAGATCTTGATAGATGAAAAGTTGTTTTAAATGGAATCTCATGTTACAAAAGTAATTCTTTAAAGTGCTTGGAACTTCCTTTGTGATTTATATTTTTTGGTATGTAGGCCCTCTGAGAAGGCAGGAGATCCAAGTTCAAGGACTGCCCTTGGTGATATCCTCCCCCCACACACACCCTCAGAATGGATTTCTGCAGTTTCCTATTAAACTAAACTAGGGAAAATGAAATGTTGATTTTGTGATAGAGAAATCTTCAATATATTGAGCCAAATCCATAACATATTACTTTTCCAAGGAAAATGATGACTGCTCTAATGTTCAAAGTGGGACAAAAATTACTCATCTTCTATGAAGTCAAATACTGTTGTGCTAATGATTCATACTGTGGAGGCTTCAAACTTGGGTGATATTTATATCCTCTCTTCTGTCAAGGAATTCAACATGGCATCATGTAAGGTAGATTCGGATCATGGCCATCCACTGAGCTTTGTAATTGTGTAGGGATGTAAATCTGGGTTTTTCATGTGTATGTCACAATGCCAGGGTTTTCCAAGACAGTATTCTGCCAGAAAAGTAGAAAGATTTTGCAGCAGCACAGTGCCATTGCAACACCAAACACTAAGAACTACTCAAGGTATTTCTGGTATACCCTGGCACCTCTCAGAGTTAAAACTGATCATCAGGCAGCAGCCTTCTGCCTGTATTGATTTCAAGGGAAGAACCAGAAAAGGTGGATTCAATAAGGTAGCTAATATATGTGTCCCCATTTTTGTAAGTGCATGTGGTTCAAACAGAGCATTCAAACATATGGTTCCCCCGTTATGAAGTGCAAAGTGGTATAGGCCAACAAGAGATGAAGTTGCTTCACTCAGAGATCATTCCTACAGTCACATCCCTCCCTCCATCTCCATTAAAACCATTAGTACCATTGTCTCCTAGCAGCAGACAGCAAACTTGCCTGTGGTCAATGCCCCCATTTATACTTAATACATTATTTAAATTGTATCTGGGGAATATAGTAGAACTGGGGATAGAATCCTGATCAAAATTAGTGGTGATATAAAGTCTGACTTACAAAATTAGTACAAATTAAGGAAAGGTACATAAATGAATTTAGCCTTAGAAGTCTTCCCAATTGCTTTATTTTGTGTAAGACTGGCTTTTGTTCTTTCTGACTGAGAAGAAACCACGTAGACACAGGTTTTCACAGCCAATAAACATGCATAACATAGTGATGGTGCTATATATTGATCCTGAAAACAAGCCCATTCTTTTCTTTCCATGGCCATCCTTGAAAACAATCTTGTACAGCAAACTAAATTTATATTTTCCTATCAGTTGTGACTCATTTTCAACATCATTTCCTATTATTATATTATATTTTAATGCTCTCTCATAAATGGATTTAATTTTGGTCTAGTTATAGTAGTCCGTTGCATTCATGAAGCTAATCCATGGTGTTTTAGCAAATGATAGGGTTTTGCCTGTAAATAAATCATGATTCAATTCCCTCAATGCAATTAATTCCACATTCTTATTCCAATATTATGGCTGCTAGTGATCATCCAACAAATGCCATCAAGTCTGCTCATTAGCTTTCTTTTCATTTTACAGTAGTAGACTATCATTATCTCCTAGGAGGCAAACTAACCACTGTTTGCCCCTAATCACCATTGAATCTAACTGTTCTATTTTCTCTTTTCTTTGTTGAACTTCATAGCAGGGAAAAGCACCTGAGCTTCCAAAGTATTATTTAGAAGCTCTAGCCAGCTGTTTTGGCCCCTTGCCTTAAACTACTTGACCTCTGAATCAAATATTTTGTTCAAATCCTGGCATTACATTTTTCCTTTTTTGAAACATGATTGAAACGTATCTTGTAAATCATCTGTGTCAAAGGTGGAAAATCCTTGGTCCTCAAGATATTTGGGACTTCATATCACATCATCCTTTGTCATTGGCTATGTTGGAATTTGCTGGCCAAAAGATCTGGAGGACTTTGATCTAAGTTGCCAGTCTGTTCCTTTTTAATGGCATTTTTTCTTAGCCTGAATGCAGTGTGGTAACAGAACCAAAGTCAATGCAGGAGAACTGAAGGTGGCTGAAAAATTCAGTCCTTGGGAATTTCTCTAGGAACTGGTCTGATCCTCATCTCTTGCAGCTAATATATCAAACAGAACTGAGAGCCAAGGTCTGCATCACACATTGTGTGTAGTATGAAGCTATCTCACTTTTGTTTCCTTCTGAAATCAGAGATGGGCAGCAGCACCGGGAGCAGATACCACTTTCCTCCACACTGTTGGTAGGCTTTGCTATGCTGTTGTACCTCACCGTGCTGCTGCTTGACAGATGGTATGTGTGCAGTGGTGGTGGGGATGTGGAGCTGCATTATGTGAAAAGTTACACCCCTCGTGATTTCATGTAGGATCTAGGTCTCCATTTTATATTTGCAGTACAGTCAACCCTCCACATTTGCGGGTTTCACTTTTGCGGATTTGATTATTCATGGATTAGTTGATGTTACCTCTGCTGCCTCCCTAAGCCATTTTTAATAGGGACTGCAAGCTTTGTGAGACTAAGACATTGCAAATGAAGCTTGTAAATGGTGTGGGGCAGCAGTGGAGGTGGCAGTAAGCCACCATCCACCCACTTCTGCCTTCTGAAGGAACCCTGATGCCTCAAAGGAATTCATGGCGGGTTGAATATGGTGATCATACATTTTTGTGTGTTAAATATGGTTTATGAGGGCCTAGAGTTATTCATGTTTTTTTCGCTTTCACAGGGGTCCTGTGCCTCTAACTCTAGCAAATGTGAAGGGATGACTATACAATGATTTCCATGAGTTTACAAAATTGCACATTGTCAGAATATATACACTTTTAAAAAAGCAGACTTGGTAAGCAGATTTTGTTATCTTTGCTTTGATATATAAGAATGTAGAAATGGTTGTGCACCAGAGAGTACTGAGGACAATGAGCAAAAAGCACAATATTAGTTGGACACTTCACAACCAATGTAATACACTCACAAAACCTATCTCAACAGCTGCAAGGCCACTGAAATAAGGCTCTGTTCTAGCTGGCACTAGCCAAAAGGATTCTACCATAGTTTTTAAAGACAACCTGCCCACATTGACCATAAGACCATCAAGTCAACTGGCCAGATGATGGAACTCTTGCACCATGATAGTTGAATGGGTTCCCTCTGTCCTCTGTGTTTTCCTTTAGGAGATCATTCTGAACAGGAGTGACTTTGCTCAGCCAAGCAGTTTACAGACGGCTGGGTGCTATTGGATTCCCCCCCCCTGTTCGGGAAACTACCAGCTATTGCATTATTCTTATTCCCCCTCCCCCGTTTTTTAATATTTTCTCTTGATCCGTGTTTGTTCATACTGTTTCAACCAGAAAGAGGGATATAACATCATTCCTTTTAGGGCTCTTTCACTGCACAATCAAAGTACTATGATTCCACATTAACTGCCAGGGTTCCAGTTTGGTGAGGACTAGTGCTGTGTAAGAGGGGAAGACCATGGAGGTGTATGAATATGTCTCCGATTTCTTTAGATATTTGCAAATATCAGTCAGAGGGGTAGGGTTAACCTCTGTTGGGATCATTGTGCTGGGTGAGGGATTACTCCCTTCTCTTGGCCCCCATTTTCCTGATGAATCCCCCTTTTCCTTAAGTTATTCGTCTTCCTTAGAAGAATATGTACATGTGCTTAACTCTTCTGCTTCCATGGGCTATGGTTCTGGAGTCCCAGTCTCTCTCCTATAGCTTGTCTTTGCAAAATTCAAAAGAGATAAGAGAACAATTCATGTTCGTGTTCATCTCCTTGGCTTCCCCCAAAAGTTACTAACTGTGCTTCATTCACCATACTTGCAGTTGAGAGCAGTTCAGAGAATTTCCAGGAAGGCTAAAGATTATTCTTAAACTACTTTGGCTTCTTTTGACAGGGACAGGTAAATTTATATACCTCGAATCTCTCACGTTCCCAATCTTTAATGCATAGTATATCGTATTGACACTTAATGTTCAACTCTAAAAACATTACCAATATTTTAGAGCTGCTGTTCATGGCTGAAAAATGATATTCTGGGGAGTTAATACAATAAAAAAAATTATTATTAAAGTAAATCTACTGTATTGTGAAATCTTGTATTACATGTAGCACAGCCATAATACATCATATAATTTCATTAATTAAAAAGAAAATCAATTACTAACGCTTACATTATTCTGAAGCCTTGCTGCGCAGCCACCACAAATATTCATTTAAGTAACAAGTACCAAATAAAAGAATGCAGTTTATGCTACATTTAGCCCATATGTGTCAAAGACAAATATGAATCATTCTTTCATTTGCTCCTCCAAAAGAATCTTAAGCAAGAACAAATGAAGTAGTATAAAATCAAGGAGACTTTGAAATGCTAACAAAATCTAGTACTTCCTCATATGCTTCTTTGTGTGACTGTAAACAGACCAGTGGGAGAAAGCAAAGGTCAAATAAACATTTTCAGTGTAAAGGGAAAAAATGTTCAGTGAATAATGTGCTAGACAGACAACTTGATGCGCCATGTTTTAGTGTGCAAATACCAGCCGTAACGTGCACTTTGGTAACATCACAAATCAGGACAGTCTGCAGAATTATATTTTTGTCATTATTCACTCCATGCTGTCTGGAATCCCAGAACTTGGTCTGATATAAGTGACCTAGAAAAGGAGCCAAGTAATCAGGGACAATAGAATGGGTGGTACACAGGAAAAGTCTCCAGAGGCACCAGTCACCTTATCATATGTGGCTTTTGTACATTATTTGTTCGAAATGATTCCATACCATAAAATTCTGGTATAGTATGTCTGGCCAGTCCTGCTCCTGACATCTGTGCACGTGAGAAGCTGCTTGCCCATTCCCACAATCAGGATGTTCACAATAGGTATGGGGGGAAAGAAATCACCCTAATTCCTTTCCCATTCAAAAATTGGCTTTCCCAACACTTTGCAACACTTGGCAGCCCAGTCAGGAAGAATAACATAGTCATGAGAATTCTGTACAGTTTTCACCCAGTAATCACACATCCCAAAATATTTTCTGTGCAGAAATGCACATGGGTTCTGTGTGTGCGTGCACGCGCGCGTGTGTGTAAAAAGAGCAAAAAATAGCCACACGGGATAGAAGGACTATGTGGGTTCTTTTAGGTGGAAGACTAGATTTTGTACAAAAAGAGCAACATTGCACAAGAAAAGGGCAGAAAAACAACACACAGAAAAGTTAAAGGATGAATTAGATTGCTGGTCCCCCCATACAGACACAAAAAGCCAATCCCTTCTCTCATGTAACTATTTGGAAACAGTATCTGAGATCCTGCATCATGGCTTGTGATGCCTAATTTTATGATGACTGAACTTTTTCACTGATCCTATACACAACTATGGCCCTTTTCGCATGGCATTTTCCATGCGAAAGGGTGCCTGGAGTGTCACGCAATTGTGAGGAGCGGTCTGCATGACGAACTCACAATCGCACCACGCTCCAGGGGCCAGCAGACGCTGATCCCGCACCTTTTCATTTTCAGCTAGAAGCTGAAAATGGTGCATGATCGCGCATTGCTTCCAGGCCCTGCATGCACTTACCTGGTGTGCAGAGCCTCTGGAGCCACGCTGGTTGTGCTTCCTGCCCCAGTGCAGCTTGGGAAGGTCCCAGGCTGCACTGCGGAAGCAAGAGATGGGGCTCTAGCATGAGCAGGCAGCTCGTGCGGAGCCGAAGGACCCTGGACGTGAGAGCCTCTCGCCAGAGGCTGCTCGCACGATCCCCGCACCCCAGCACTAGGAAAAGGTAAGGTACAGAAAGCGCCTATGTTAGAAAACTGTGACAATGCACAATGGGGCACTGTATAATGGTGCACTGCATAAGATGTCCTGTTGTATAATTAATGTTCCCACATCAAAGGGGGGTACAATGAAAGGTGAGGATATTTTTCTGTCCAGGACTTTGCACTGCCTTCTGTTCTGGATTGCCACTGTCCTGTAGCTCTGTTAGGGGCTATTGTGCTATCCTTGTGTCTATTCCACAAAGTGCCCATACTGTTGTACATAATAACGTTTGTGCAATGGCCACACTGTTTTATCCAGTTGTGAAATGGTCCTGATAGTATTTCTTCATCAATGATCTCCTCCTGGGGATACAACAGTTGTGCAACACCACATTTCAAAACTGCACAACTTCAAGTTGGTTTATAGCACTGTAAATTCTCAATGGGTTGCCAGCCAATAATTTTCATTAAAAAAAAAAAAAGTGCACTTATGCACAAAATAATTTCTTGAAACACAAGTGAAAATGGCACATTCATTTTCTCCACATTGGGCAGAAATTGAGGGAAACTGTTTGTCCTGACTTGTGGGGACAAAATAGTTGAGTATTTGTCTCCATAATCTCACATGGACGTTTGCTACAAGAATAGCCTTGCCGTGTGATGCTGTGAGAAGGCCAGCAGCATATCCCCACTGTTTGCCATTGCCTGCTACTCTTTTATGGATAAAAACTGTGAAAGAAATTTTACAGCTGAAAGATTCCAAGGTTAGGTTTATATAGTTCCCTCATTTAGAATTTTGGATGTGCACTCCCACCTTCCCCCCTAAGAACAGGCCTATTCACAAGCAAGATGCCTCTATTTGTTTTTGTCAGTATGCTTACTCATATTATACATCCTTTTGCAAAGATAGCTTTTCCTTCCAAATTAACCAGGAAACCCTTCACATGTGCAACTGCTGGTGATTCTTGACTGTGCCTTCTCCTTCTCTTCTTCATCTCACCCACTTCCTTTCCTCAAAGATCACTTCCCATGAACCTGCTGCCAGTGGGGACAAGAGCTTTTACCAAACACTGACCGTGCTTCATGATGGGTGCAAACACCAGGCTCAGCTAGAAGCAATTCCAAACCCAAAGAGCTACAGTAGTGTTAATTTTGCTTATCAGCAACATAACTAAACCCCAGCGTTCTCTGCTTCAGCATCTTTGGGCAATTTTAGCCAGTAATGCTCTCATTACTTTGCTTGATCTTACATTTCTTGCTGCTCAATTTATTCTTTTAATATTTTAGGTAGCAAATGCAAATTGATTCCACAGTGGAGGGCTGGTGTGTGGGGGAGAACTGACAAACCCCTTTCTTCGACTAGCATTCATTTCTATTTCCAATGAGCCATTACATTTTCACTGACATTGGTTAAGATAATACAGTCTAAGCCTAGTGATGCTTAAGTTCTGGCTGGAAATATAACAAACCAATGTTCTTTCCTTTTTGAGAATGTTCAGCACAGTGCAGAGACAAGGTCTTTCCCTTTACAGTTCACAACCAAGCACTCAAAAGACAATAAAAGCACATCAAAGAAGTATAATCTTGTCCTTTCTTGGGTCTACCATGGGAAACATACAGATCTGAAATTTAGCTTTCCCTGATGCTTTAGTCATGGTTGGTTGTTGTGAATGAATACATGAAAAATCATTGGCCCTCGATCTAGAAAGCATTTTTTAAAAAGGCAGCAATGAAGTCAGGCATGGAAAGAATCCCCTGAATAGATTTGCATTCATTGTGAGTTTTAATCCTGACCTTGTCAGGATCTCTGTGCAAAAAAATAATAGTTCTGTGCAGGAAAATTAATTTCTGCACAGAAATTTCTGCTTTCTGTAGGAAAAAAACGATGTGGAAATTTGTGAATCCTGAATAAGTCATGAACAGTGAGGCATTTATTGTCCTTGTCAGCCCAAGATTCTTCTCATCAGGGGTCCTGGCACTCAAGAAACTTTTTTAAACCATTTTTTGAATATTTTTTCATTTTTTTCCCATCCCTAATGCTAACATCACAGAGATTTTTCAAAGTACAGTCATCCTTCCACATTTGCTAGGGTTAGGACCTCCGTGAAAATGAAAAAGCCAAGAATAACTCTAGGCCCTTCCAAACCATATTTAACACACTATATTCAACCCACCGTGAATTCCTTTGAAGCATCAGGGTTCCTTCATAAGGCAGAAGTGGGTGGATGGTGGGGCTTACTGCCACCTCCACTGCTGCCCCACACCATTTTTAATAGAGACTTATAAATCTCATTAGTTTCTCAGTATCACAAGGCTTGCAGTTCCTATTAAAAATGGCATAGGGAGGCAGCAGAGGTGCAGCAAATAATCTGTGAATAATCAAATCCGCAAAAGTGGAACCCACAAATGTGGAGGGCTGACTGTAGCTAGTTTAATTACTTGTTTTAGTTATTGCTTTGGGAGCAGGAAGTAATACTGTTATTTATCTCAATGAATTGAGTTTTTTTTTTAACTCTTCAAGTCTTCACTTTAAAATAAGGCCACATGTGAGAAGCCATTCACCATGCCTCTCACAGCAGTACAGGGCCCTCTCTCCTGTTGTCCACAATGTAATCCCTCCTAGAATGAGTTCAGTGAGAGTAGAGTGATATGATTATTGCTACTCCAAGCAGGGTGGCCTGATGCTGCTTGGCATGCTTCCTGAACTGGCTAGAACAATATGCTCACTTGATGTCTCCTGGAAAGTATAAGAAATATGCAACGAAGAATGGTGCTGCAAGTCTCAATCTCACCTTATAAATGATGAGTCACTTCATGAAATAGTTGCCATAAGTCCAAGTCAACCTGATGGCAATTACCAACAACAAATTAGGGTTCTCTGTCCTAACTAACATGTAAGACTAGGCAAATGAATTTGCTTTTAGTTATGATTGGTAAAGTGGATAGTTGATACCTGATGTAGTAGATGTTTTGATATTTTGAGAGACATGAGCTTGGTTTTGCAGTGCCACTCATAATATTAGTTCTTATAAATAGGGATCCCTCCTTTGGAAGTCATGCATCAGCAAAGAAGATCTCCTTCTTCTTGTGCAGAGTCTTCACAATCTCAGTTGGAGCCATTTGTGGTAATGTGAAGATCAGCCATAGCAAGAATGCTTAAGTAAGCACTCCATGCTTCCACTGGACTATACACAGCTTCAGTAAACTTTAATTGTGAGTATGTGTGATGAATGGCAGCTTATTTCTTTCCCAAATTGCTCTCTTGCCTCAATCTCATTACCTTTCACTTCGTCATATTGAACTGTAGTCATCACTAATCTACTTACTTGTATGCCAGATCAAATAATTTAAAACTGTATCACTCTTTGCTTTTTGTATTGACCCCATACTCACCTCCTCACCTTCCCCATTTAGTATCATTGGTATAATCATTGTTATCCATCCATTCCCTATCCTTCTTCTAGGCCATTGATATTTAAAGTGAATAATGCTGTTCTAACATTGATCTTGTTGCGCTTCACTAACTGCCAAGAATAAACAATATAAGTTTATGGTATTGATTTCATGGATTTCAATACCCCACCCCCATCATGTTCTTGTTAAGCATCTTGTAAAATACTTCATGTCACATACTCATGTCCTTTGCTCCATGGGGACCCAAACCCAGTGTACTCTACTAGCTCCACCAATGGAGAAAAGTGGGATTTCCCCCCCATGCTTTCCACCACTGACTAACACATTTTTTTAAAAAATGTAGATACTATTCCAACTGGCCAATACAAATAAGTCATTAAAAAACATAATAGTACATGCAACGTTCTTTCCAGAATGTTATTTCCAACTTTTTTTGGGGAAAGTTCTCCTTAAAACCATGCATGATATTATTTCAGATTGCAGATTTCAGAAAAGTTAGCCATGTAGCCATGCATTAACCAGTGGCCATACTGGCTGGACATTCTGGGAGTTGTCCAAACTTTCCCAAGCTGTTTCTGCTGCCATCCATACCATTCTCAGTTTTACTTTCTTCCATTGTGTGTTCCTTATCTTGTATAACTCTGAAAGAGACAAATGCAAAAGCAGTTAATTTGGAAATGCATGATTTATAAGGGAGTGGTCTAACAAGATATGATGCAGGAGACCAGTGATAAGAATCTCATACTGCTTTACTAATGACCAGCACCCTGCAGAAAGACTGTGGAATGAGGGTTTTTTCCCCCCAGTTCTTTTTCCCCAATCTAAATCATTTCCCAGATGCTATTCATTGCATGAAGGAAGAATTCCCACATCACATTTAATTTGGTCCTTGGCGTGATGGCTTAACGGTGGATCCCTGATTATTGACCTTGATGATTACCCAGGGACAGGGTGTAAGGTATTCCCTCCCTGTTGAAGCTTAATTGTTGTGTCCCTTCAAGTACCTTCTGACTTGCGGTAACCCTAAGGTGAACCTATCATGGGATCTTTCTTGGCATGATTTCTTTAGAAGAGGTTTTGCCTTTGTCTTTCCCTGAGGCTGAGAGAGTGTGACTTGCCCACGGTCACCTAGAGTGTTGCCATGGTCAAGCTGGGATTCAAACCCTGGTCACCAGCATTGTATTCCAAGGCTCAAAACACTATGCTATGCTGACTCTCTAAAATTCTGAAGCCCTTTGAAGTCTGCCAGTAAAGTATTCAACATTTTTAGAGTCCTTTTTATAACCATCTCTGTTCCCACCACATTTTCAACCACACTGTTAAATCATGTCAGATTACAAATTTGCTGCCCCCTTCTCCCTTGAAATCTTCTTTATGAAAGGTCCCTTGGCTGATTGAGTTGAGATTAAGGATTTACAGTGTCCCAGCAGAAGTTACTTAATTTGTTGCTAGTATCTGAGTGTCTCCAACATTGGGCATCAGCTAACAAAAAGGCCCGATAGCTCACAAGGGTTTCTTCTGTTCAAAATAAGGAGGCCTAGCTGCAGTGTTCAAACCCAACATTTGAAACTGGGGATTCAAAGTATATTCCATATCACAAAGGTAATGAGTAAAGACAGTGCTGACCTATCTTTAAACTGGATAAAAGCAACTTGTGCCAGACCAATGACCAACAGCTTACACCTATGAGAGCCACACTATGATCCTGTCTCTTCTCCTTATTCCCCGTCTTTCTCTCTATGACCACTTCTGCACTAGACTGTTATAGTGCTATTATTCCACTTTCAACATCCCATGGAATCCTGGGGTTTGCTGTTTAGGGAGGGGCCTTTGATTCCGTTGAGGCCTCTCCCTAAACTGCAAACCCCAGGATTCCATAGGATGTTGAAAGTGAAATAACAGCACTATAACAGTCTGGCGCAGAAATGGCCTATGTTACTCTAGGTTACTCAATTATTACTTAACCCTGTGTTACTGTCACCTACTTACACCCTCCTTTAAACATGTCCTTGGGCTTCACTATAGGAAGGCCAAATTATTGATATCAAACGATATCTAATATCCCACAAGCTTGGGCTAGAAACAGCGGTAACAAAGGTGTTTTCAAACATGGAAAAAAAGTGTGTGTTTTCAGGGTTCTTGATGTGTAGTAGCTGAGACTCAGACAGTCCCCTGAATGAAACGGCCTAGGCAGAAATTAAACAACAGCTCTTACTTCCTCTTTTTTCCTCCAATCTCTGCTTCTCAGCATTCCAAGGACTGTGACAAGTTAATTTATTCAATGGGCCAGCTCGCCGGCTCAGCTGTCTATCACAGCCAGCAAACCAAAAAGCCATGGATTCTAGTAGTCAACTAGAGAATCCAATCCAAGAGAGAAGATGCAACCAGAAAGATGCTTTCTTGGAAAGTAGCAGTGGAAGAATTACTTGTAAGCTGACTACTAGATTTCAAACTTCAGTTATGGAGACTGAGGGAAAACATGGTTGGACAATATGTTTCCAGCTTTTCACTAAACCATGCTTATGTCTTAGGCTAATGTTCTTTTGAGGCTCAATAGTCTTACTCTAGATGAATGTATATTTGCCATGTTCCCTTCTGTGGCACTCATAAAGACAAATCTTCATGATAATTGTTTCCAGTAAAGCTATCTCATGGGTGTTCCTTTCTATGAAACTGATGGCATCTTGTGTGTTTTGGTCTCTCAATTTACTGCCCTAACATTCATATGCATAAAACTGTATGGTTACTAAATAGCAGTAACAGCAACAGCAGCAGGAGCTACCACCACTAGAACAACAATAATTGAATTGCAAGGGAAAAAAATGTATAATATCATACAGTGGAAGAGCATTAGACTGGAAGCTGTCTTCAGTAAGACGTCATATTCTCCTGAGTTGTGCTTCTGTAGATGTGTGAGTTGAATGAAAATGTGTGAATTCCAGGGAATTGAATTCTGGATTTATTCAATTATTTAATTATTTAGTTGGTTTGTCTCTTTTCTCCCGGAAATCCTATCTAGAATGAAAAACAACTGTGAAGCAAGTAACATAACACAAAAGCTTTTTAAACAAATGAGAAGGGCTTCATGGTGACACTGCAGAGGGCATTGAAAACATGTACTGTGTGATGAACAAAACTGCAGTAAACTCCTTCAAGCTGCTACTGACGTGCTTTCCAGTCACCCATTCATAAAAGCAGAGTCACCTCCTGAAACCATAAAAGCAGAGTCACCTCCTGAAACAAGTCCCATGTCTTTACTACACGTACAATAAAAACACCACACCAAATATCTTTCCTTGTATACAAATGAAAATAGGCACAAGATGTAAGGGAAGTGAAAGGCTTAATATAGTCACAAGGCTTGTAAGTAAAATGAGGCGGTACTTCAAAACAAACATTTAGCAATTACTGCTGTGGATTCAGAGTCTGAGGAGGAAAGAGTCACAGGATAGTCAGCCTGCTGTCAGAGCCACAAGAGCACTCCAGTCCACATTTTCCTGAAGCTTCTGTCAGGCTTGGCTTAAAAGACTGGCTCAGTTTTGGCCTTCCAACATGCCAAGAGCAACATGCATTTTGGAAATGTATAGCACAGCATGACATCAGAGCCATTTTGTACATTCACTATTTGGGGGAAAAAAAAGTGTTTTAACCAGCGCAATTGAAAGCAATTGTAATTCTAAATGTTTGTCCTCTGTTTTACGGACATGTGTGCAGAAGTAAAAGAAGGAATGGCAATGCATGCCATTCTCATTTTGAGCCTTTCCATTTCGGTGTCAGGGTACTTCATGAGGTCTACTCCACCCTCAAGTTGTGTAGTAAATAGGCTGTGAAATGGTAAATTTGCCCCCAAGAAGAGTCCAAGAATGTAGGCATCTGTGTGGATGCATGGTACCAAGCCAGTTCTAGTAGCTGATAACCTGAATTCTGTCAGTATCCCACACCATATCAGAGCTACTGGATTAATGGGATTTACTTAAGTGTCGACTAGGAATGTAATTATTTGCTGTTTTTTCCTCAGAGGAAGCAATTGGTAATCATAACAATTTTCTTCCTGCTGTGAGGAAGTCCTTGAAAATCAAAACTTATTCACAATTTGAGATTTATTCTGTGCAAAATTGGCATGTGTTTGTTTTGCACAGAAACCAGCATTTTCTATGCAGAAAACAGCATTTTTTTGTGAAGAAAATTATATTTGCAGAGAGACACAGGAAATAAAGAGGTAGGCACAAAGACTTGGGTGAACTAGGACCGCAATTTATTAAATCTAATGAGAATGATCAGCAGAGGGGAACTGTTGTGTGGTGGCAACCTACCTCACTTTGGTTTGGATCAGCAATAAGACCCTAAAGCCTGTCAGATTAGGGCAAATACTCCCAGCTGAGGGAAAGGAGTGAAGCAACACTTCCATTCCTCTCCCCCAGCCACAGATAAAGTACAGAGGATAATCTTCCAAGAAGCTTAGTGCTTCACAGCTCTGGGTGACTGCTGATGGTTAACCATAAAGATCCAGCCATATTCTCCACCTGGGTGCCATTACCCTAGAGTTATACTCTCTAGCCTGGCCAATCTCTAAAAAAGAAGCCTCCAGGAGCACACCAACATGTATCTAATGTCAGCAACCTGTACATCCCTGCTAAATTGTGACCAATTGATCTATGTACAAGCAGAAGAACACCCAATGCAATTTAAGCCAATTGCTGATTAACCTGTGCAGATCAGGCAATAAAACATTACGCAAAGCACAAATGAGCCAAACATTCCTGCTTGGCCTCCTTGGATGACCAGCTAATCATGCACAGAATTGGGGAATGTGGGAGGGGAGCCACTGCAGAGAAAGAGGCCTGAATAAGAAGAGAATGAGGTTTGAATAACCTTGGCTTCTCTTCAACGTGCTGCTCAACAGTGTGTAAAGCCACTCACATATTTCCCTCCTTTCCTTCCCTCTCTGCAAATGCCATTTCCAAACTGCAGCGCAGCACTGTCCAGGGAATGGAATTCTATGAAGAAATACTATATTCTCTGAAGAAAAAGCTGTTTTCTGGACAGAAACTGCTACTGAAATCAGCAACGTATGAAGTTTAGCAGAATGCATCCCAGATTACAGCCTTTGCTATGCAAGAAACAGCATTTCTGTACAGAATATAGTATTTCTGCATAGAAATGTTATTTTCCACACGGAAAATGCTGTTTTCTGTGCAAAACAACCACTTGCAAATTTTGCACAGAATGAATCTGGAACTGTAAAGATTTAGGTCAGTCTAAATTTATTCTCCTCAGGTTTTTGAAATGCCCTTTTTTTTGTACTATTTTTTGGAATATTTTAAAATATTCTTTCCATAATTCAGGAACTGAAACAATAGATCCACTTTGGTTGGGATCAGCAATAAGACCCAGACCTTCATCCTTAGTAGGAATACACCTTTTGTAAAGCTAATAAGTCTTATGTACCCATTCAAGGTCAAACTACCTGAACATACTTTGCCTTACAACAGGGACAGTGCACAATAATTTACAGCTGTGTGGAAAACACTCATCTACAGTGAAGACATCAGCTATGCACAGAGGAAACTGGGAGGCTTGAGAAGGGTAGCAGATCTCAGTTTTTGACCTTGTGAACCCGGGTCCATTACAACACTATTTAGAGAGAGGTTGTGGTGGCTTTGACAGCTGTCCTATCCATGTAGATATGATAGATTCTGTGGCTCTCTAGCATTCTCAGTCCACAGTTGGAGTTTACTAGACTATCAGAGGGTGGTCAGGTAAGAGGGCTGTACATAGATGCAGGTTGCCAGTTTTCCACAAGTACCACAGATCACTCCAGCAGTTAATAAACCTGCTATATCAAGACTGAGAAGAAAGTAGAGTTGCAAGTATACCAGCAAGCCTAGCCAGAAGGCAATTAAGCAATCCATTAGTGGCAGACTGGTTCATCTCTTTAGAACTAGGATGTCTGATTAGTGACTCACGCTTTCCCAGGAATAGCTATAACTGTGTCAATAATATTACAGTATAATATTATCACTTATAATAATATAATATTACCTTATGACCTCAGGAAAGAACTTAGAATTCCTTTTTTGGATGACAGCTCCTAGCACAACAACTGGCTGTGCTTGTCTGGGGGTTCTGAAAGTCTAAAAGGTAATGTTTCCAAGCTCTGTTGGGAATGCCCTACCAACACCTTCCTTAAATAAGTGTAACTACTGCATTTGTTGTTAATTGAGATCATTTCAGTATCAGCTTATGGAGACTCTATGGCCCTTTCCGCACCTTACCTTTTTCCAGCGCTGGGGTGTGGGGATCGTGTGAGCAGCCTCCGGCGAGAGGCTCTCACGTCCGGGGTCCTTCAGCTCCACACGAGCTGCCTGCTTATGCAAGAACCGTGCCTCTTCCTTCCACAGTGCAGCCTGGGAGTTTCCCAGGCTGTGCTGGGGCAGGAAGTGCGACCCGTGCGGCTCCGGAGGCTCCGCACGCTAGGTAAGTGCACACAGGGCCCAGGAGCAATGTGCAATCATGCACCATTTTTGGCTTCTAGCCGAAAATGAAAAGATGCACAATCAGTGCCTGCTGGCCCCTGGAGTGTCACGTGATTATGAGTGTCTCATGTGGATCACTCCCACAATCGCACGATGCTCCAGGCCCTCTTTCACATGGAAAATGCAGTGCGAAAAGGGTCTATGAACAACTGAACTTCCAGACATCCTCGGCTGTCCTAAGCTCTTGCAAACTCACAGCCTGGCTTCCTTAATTGAGTCTATCCACCTGTGATGTGGTATTCCTCTCTTTCTATTGCTTTCAACTATCATATTACTTTATTTGTTAAAGAAGAAGTCAAGCTGGAATAAATGCGAGTTTTTAGTTTCATGCATGTGGATGATTAAATATTTCACTGATACCACATCTTCAGCTATTGAGAAAGGTCCTTGTTCAGGTGCTGTTAAATAACTGAGTAAGGTATAGTTGATTCTTTACTGAAAACCATCACAGTGCAAGAAGTCCCTAATTTCTCTAAGAAGGCAATTATGAAACCTTTTTAAAGGTTATCCATTTTCCTCAATAAATAACACTTTTTAGGACAGGTTTGACCGGGGACCAAGGGAGTCCACATTTTTTCAGAATGAGGAGACATTAATCTGTTTTCCCTCCAGCTGAGATATTCTCCCCAACTGTGGTTGTTGGCTGGTGGGCCAAAAATTTAAGCTGACAAAAGAGAAATACTAGTTTGTATGAGTCTTGCAGCTAATCCATCTGCAGAATACATAATATAACAGCTGTTTAATGCAAGGCTGGGGAGAAGAAAAGTTATCAAAATAAGAAAAAATACTTTTAGAGAGAGCATATAAGATCTAGTCTCTGCCATAATGATTAATGCAGTTGATACCAGTTTGAGTGTATTTCAATGACTGCTCACATTGTAATCTGAGTATTTCAGAATTGTCTCCATGCTTAGCAAATGATTATGTCTCTGAGGCTGCTGAAATGTTTGGGTATAGGTGGAAGCTTTGGACGAGATCCAGATTTAGATGTTCTCAATGGGGTTTGTGGAAGTATATGTCCTATCTTATCCTCCTTCAGCACTATGAAAATGCTGCACAGAGGTTTAGAAGACCCTGGTGAATGGGGTGAGCTTTGGAATTCTCTTTGTGAATTTACCATTCCATTCATAAGTAGATGGTTTATTTTGGATCTCATCCATTAATTCTCATGTTCAGAGGACAAAAGGATCTAAAACCAGCTCAGGTTCTGAAACAAAGGGGGGAAACTTTAGTCAGTAAAATGGGGAGTTTTTTCCCATAAATAAATAAATAAATAAATAAATAAATAAATAAATAAATCCAGACAACATATGGTTCTAAAAAGATCTAAAAATGGTTCTAAAAAGATGCCCTTTTGACTGGCATTTTTTTTTTTGTTTTGTTATAATGGTAGGTCTGTGCTCCCCCCCCCTTTTTGACAAAATTCAAAAATAAACAAAAATACATTGACCCTCCACCTTTCAGAAAACTCCTAGGCTATGCTCATTTGCACCTTCCAACAGCGAAAACAAGATTTCTCTGTGACAAAATGGCATATTCAGAAAATGTATTAGCCTACTATTGAGCTACAAGAAGCCATGATGTCATATTAACAACTATTTTTCTGGGCTAACAAGTTAGAAGAAATTCAGAAGGCCTGGGGAAACAATAAGGCCATTTGGTACCAAAAATGACAATGAAACAGGTGCTTAGTAAGTCTCTCTGGGTATGGCATCCCATAACTGGGATGTTATTTCTTTATCATAATCCTATTAGAATTCTTGTGGGACTACATCCAGAGAAGGGATATAGAAGATGATCTTAGGATTCAGGTAGATATACTACAATTGATGCAAATTCTTAAGGCAACATAGGTCCATCTTATTTAGGAGTTTCACATTGGGACTGGAAATGAATGGGAAGTCTGCAACCTATGAGCAGGAACCACTATAAATACTCAAGATGAGAGTTTTATGAACACCACGCAATGCCCATGGAGGAGTCACAAGATTATGAAGTCCAGATAATACTTCTGAGGCTCTCATGTAAGTATAAATAAATGATCTCCACATTGAAGAATAGTCTCTTTTCCTTTCTTTTCCAAAAAATGTCCTTCTCTCTGTTATGGCCAAACATCCCAGGTTTCATGGAAATTTCAAAGACTTGCCCAACAGAATTCATTTCAGCTCCCTAATCCATCTTTTGCACTGAGCTCCCACTGCTTGGGGTTTTGCTGACTGATCACTTCAAATCCAGAAATAGATGCTCAAAATCCAGAACTAGGTAAGACCTCCTTTGAGGAGTGGAAAGATTCCATTACAAAGTTCAGTAAGTAATTCCTGAGGGACACTCTGAGACATCCCAGGAGAAGAGCCTCTCAGAAAAGCTACCAAATAAGGAAAACTGGCCCTTCTGCTATCAACCAGTCGATCCCAGGAACAAAGACAAGCATGCCTGAGTTGAGCCTAGAACTGATGACAAAGTATACATGAAGCAACACAAGATTTCCTATCACAGAGTCATATTCAGAATAGAACTCTGTTGGACCAGAGACCAGTTGATGAAGCAGGATAGGCTGGGGTAGCAGTACCACCTATCCAAAAGTACATAATTTCTGCTTCGTTCCTTTTACTTCCTTGTGCAACATCAGCAGAAGTGGCCAAGAGGATTCTGGCCACAAACTTGTACAAATAAAGAAAAAATAAAGAGTAAAAAAAGGACTAGATAAATTGGGAAGGAAGAACTGGTTGGATTAGAGGAAACAAGAATGCAAAGTATAGAAAAATGCAAAACTGACTCCGAGTTCTTCATCAAAGGTCCTTAAAATTTTTCTTCCTCTTACTAGTGAACTAGCCAAAGAAAACTCTACACCAATTTTCCTCCAAAGCACTGTGATTGTAGGGTGCTGCTGATTTTTTTTTCTTTTCTAATACTGGAAGCTAGTGTTCTCAAGGACCAAGGAACAGCTCTTTCCTTCTCCTCTCTTTAACCTCACCTTTTCATTTTTTTTTTAATTCTCTTTTTGGTGCTGTCTTGCTTCATTTCCAAGATATACTGTCTGGCTTTTTACCATCCAAAACAACAAGTGAGTTCAAAGTGTTGCAGACAGGTTCAGACTCTATTTGGACCATTCAGTCCATTGTGTATCTGACTCAGATTGGTCTAAGTTGGCCCAATTCAGTTCAGAATCCCAGCAAATCAGGTCAATAAGCCAAGTCAAAACCATTGCTGCCAAGCCTGCCATTTGGCTTAATAAGATGCCATTTGGCTTAATAAGTCACTTTTTTTAAAAACTCTGACCTGATGTATACCAAGTGAAGCATAGTTTACCACTGGGTTGTGTGATTCCTTCTTGTGTGTGTGCTCACAGTTCCACACTACACTGTTATAGTGCTATTATTCCACGTTCAACCTCCTGTGGAATTCTGGGGTTTGTAGTTTACTGAGGCCAAAGAGCTCTCTAGCTGGGAATTGTAAAGGCCCCTCCCTAAACTGCAAACGCCAGGATTCCACAGGATGTTGAATGAGGAATAATAGCACTACAACAGTACAGTGCAGAAATGGCCTTAGTCTACTTCAGCAATGTAAGGTATATAAAGAAGACAAAGAACTGTGTTTTCTTTTTCTTTTTCTGTTTTTGGTGTGTGTGTGTGTCTGTGTGTGTGTGTGTGTAAAGTCTTATGGCTTTGTGTGAGAAAAAAATGGTTTGTTACATTTTTATTAGCAGCCCTTGAATTTGTTGGCATTAAACCTGCAGTGTTAGTTCCTCGTGAGTGCCTTAAGACAAAAGGCATTCACTGAATAAAGCAGCACCAAGCTTTCTCAGTACAAAGCAAGAGAATAATTTTAATTTCTTCTCATTTATTTTTCTTCTTAAACCTTTTTTTTAAAGAAAAACAAACCAAACAAACAAAATAGCAGATCCCTAATCAAAACATTTTTTTTTTTTTTTGCCCAGTGGAGCCTTGCTAATAAAAAGTCAGATAATTGATAGCAGTTTGCAAAAATTCCCCTTTAGCAGTTGTAGTTGAACTTGTCTATTTTGGCCTGAGGGACGCAGGAAAAGGGAGTGGGTGTTCTTATTGCATTATTCATTTCATAAAGGAAATGAGCTGAACAATACTCTGATGAAGATACTTCTGTCTTTGTGAAGCCACTGAGCATATTCTGGGCAGTCTTTATAAATTACCAAATATTTAGCAGGACAAATCAGAGCCTGCAAGTGTATCTTTATATTGCAATTGTCAGAGATCTCCTGCAGGGGGAGTTTGCTTATTACTCTTCTAGTTGAACTGTATATTGAAGAGGATTGTACAGCAAGGTTTTCATGCATTAAACATCTCAATAAGGACTTTTTTTAAATGGTTTTTTCCCTTTTTTTTTTTTTTTTGGTTAAAGTATAGTGCAGAGCTATATTAGCAATTCAAAGTTTGGGCATTCAGATGTGTATTTGCAATGCTTCGGTATTTCATAGCTGCAAAATTGATTTGCAAACTACAGAAAGAACTGGCAGACCTGACTGATTTCTGAATTTGACACTCCCTGTATAAGCTTAAAAAAGTTCCATATCTGTGCCACATAATTCTTGGGATCGTATAATGTAATGAGACTATACATGTGAATCTCCATTAGGCTCTAAGGTGATACATCAGAGGCATTCATACAACATGCATTTTCACTACTATGGTTTGATATCATTTTAAGTGTCATGGCTGCATCCAATGGAATCCAGGATTTGTAGTTTGGGAATGACTTAGAATTCTCTCTCAGACAGTTCTACTCCTAGAGTCAAGGGGAATCCACTTAGAGTAGTATATCCCAAGCTATCTGATGTCATAGACCAGCATTTTTTTTCCAGTTTTTTTTTCCAGCAATTTTTTTCAGTGTTCAGGAACCAACATATATTTGTGTCCAACATCTACAATTCTTTGTTTCTTTCATGGAAATTGCTAGGGACTAGCAGCCAATGGCCCAGGGGGCAGCACCAGTCCACAGACCACCATTTTGAATAGCACTTCACTATAGCTCTCTGGCAGAAAAGTTATCACAGTGCTATAATTGTACAGCATATATACACCTCAGCTCAGATTCCTTGATATTCTGTTGACTTGTCTGACCAACAAAGGCTTCCCTGGATGTAAGCAGAAGCCTTTTAGCCCACTAGCTAATTGAATATTTTCACCTGAAATGCAAGTAGTAGTGGACTGAGACATTTTGAAGTGCAGGTGTTTATCATGATTCATGTTGAAAAGACACTAGATGGATTCAAGGGTACCAATGTGCATCAGGACTAATGTGCATTAGTCCCAATATGCATTTCACTGCTCTTGATGTGTATCACATCAATGCGCATTAGGCACTCCTGCTGGTGTCCTGTATTCATCTTCACAATTCAGTAAAAGGATTCCTCAGTGTCTCTGCTACATAGCTAGGTATACATAGAGTTATGTAATATAACAAGTCATATAGTATTCCAGTGACTGTCTCTGTTCTTGTTCCCTTAAGATCTGCAAGACTAAGGCCCTTTTCACATGGCATTTGCCATGTGAAAGGGCCCCTTGAGCATCACGCGATTTTGAGGAGCGATCTGCATGACTCACTCACAATTGCACAACACTCCAGGGTAGGGCAGGCGCCTCTTGCGCACTTTTTCATTTTCAGCTTTCAGCCAAAAATGGTGTGCGATTGTGTATTGCTTCAGGGCCCCACGCACACTTGCCATGTATGCAGAGCCTCCGGAGCTGCGGCGGTCGTGCTTCCTGCCCCAGCGCAGCCAGGGAAACTCCTAGGCTGTGCTGCAGAAGGAAGAGGCGGGGCTCTCGCACTTTCCTTTCTTTTTTCTAACATCTCCGTAGTATGGAGGAAACAACAGCAAGATTTTTTTTCCTTACTAGTCAGAGCAGTAATCATTTGGTGCAACAGGACTATGCCTGTGCAACTACATTGAAGTTTCTCGCTCTGTGGATCTTTCTTTTTAAACCTTCTAGCTGGTGTTAGCATTAGATCCCCAAGCTGAATTCTCCAGGGATCCCAGCTGCTACTAGGTGGGGCATCTTCAACATAGATTCTCTAACTACTTCGTTTTTGAGTTGTGAATGATACTGATGTTCTGAAGAAAGGCCTAAAATCCCAACAATTGTTTGCCTTTTTTCTCTCCATATATGGACAAAAACAATGGTCCAGTAAGAGTTGTGATCCTAAGAAGTAAGTTTTCCAAGCTATGGGCCCTTCTTTTCTCCCTCTTCTCTTTCAGCTGGGTAGCCATTGAAACTTTGTGACCCTAATAATGAGACAAGTTCTAAACATAAACGTGGTGAGAGGTAGAAGTATGAGAAGTATGAGAAGAGATGTAGATGCAATAGGTTACTAGTTTTTGAAAGAAAAGAAATGTTGAAATAGATAATAGTGTAAGATGGACACAAATTGTAAATAGAGTTGAAAATAATGGATGGGAAAATGAATAATAGATTCTGTTCTTTAAGACATACAGAGGTGTTAAATAATAGATATAAGGCTGTATCTCAGGAAAGGGGGAAGTGCCCTATGTTTGTGAGAATATGTTAGTAAGATGTGTTGGTTGTTATATGTATGTATTGTTTATTTTGTGTATTAGTATTTGTTTATTGTGTAATAATTTTGTAATGATACGAATGTGATGTTAGGTGGGACTGTTTTGTTTTTTCATTTTTTTTTTTTTATAAAAATAAATAAATAAATAAAGAAAGAAACTTTGTGACCTTATGAATAATAGTTGAACTGTACACAAAAGACATTCTCTTTTTAAAAGTCCGGCTTTAACAAGGAACAAAAGGAGTTGGAGAAAGTGAAAAAGGAGGTTAAAAAAAACGTCAATCAGCAGAATGTCTTTTGGATCTCAGAAATGAAAGTGGTAAGTACAGCACAGAAATCCACCACAACAGCAAGACATTTGTCTGTCAGAATGAACTCTATCTTCCAAAAGGGAGGGAAGTTAAGGTTCAAGAGGCTCCATCAATATGTTGTTGTTGTCGTTGTTGTCTAATAGCCTGCCTATTCCTAAAACTGAGATTAAAGTTACCATCTGTTGCCTTAAAATGATAGGGGAAAGGTTGATCTAGGTTCCAAATTTCACGACACTTGGTGGTATATGTCCAATCATACTCTTTTTCCCTTTAAACTGAAGGAACTGAAGGGGTTCCATGTTCCTCCTCTCCATTTAGGCAGTATGTATCATGACTAGAAGCTGAAGCCTTGTTCCTAATGTCCACCTAGATACGAGTGGAAATTCATGGTATCTCCCACAAATTCTTTTGGACTGAAGACAGCATGTTGTACGTAGAGGATAGTGCTTCTTTCCATATACACCTATTAGTCCTACACAGATCACCTTCTTAGGCCCTTTGAGGAGGAATGAGGAGGAAAAGAAAGAAAGTAATGTAGAATTTCCACTCGCAACATCAAGAATGTGCAGTCACAGAATGGTCTATTGTAGTATGTAAAGTAACCAATTAGATTTATAGAACGCATCTGGTGCCATGAACGGACATGATAACACTGTACCAAAGAATGTATAAATTGTTGTGAATTTATAGGGGCAGGGCTCTCGGTCTTTGGAAGCGATTCCACCGAGACCCAGCCCGCTGAATAAACTGCGAATTTCCATTCTGTGGGTCTCGATCTCTATTTTCTGCAGCATTTTCTGGGGGCTCGTTTGGGATCTGAGGGGCTCTTGCCCACTTAAGCGGCCACCGCTTCCCTGGTATCCGTGCCTCACCAATAGGGACCTTGGCCGCCCCCGACATTTTGTTGGATGGTCCTCCTCATAAGGGCATCAGACCCAGGGATTGGTCTGCCAGCTTGGGAACTCAGGGCGGTTTGGAGATTCACCACAGACACGGCCTTAGGTAAGTGCCTCCCCAAGAATTGTGTTAAAAGGGGAGAAGAGGGGCTTGATCACCCCCTTAGGACCTGCTTTAGTAGAATAGCCCCAGAGGGGGGCTACTGAAACCACAGGACTCCTTAGGGGGACGGGAAAAGGAGGGTGGCCGTGTTGTTTGGGTGAAAGAACGTGTGAGTGGCATTGCAGTTCCCAGTGCATACCATTGACAGGCCGGGTGCCTGGGTCGGTGCGTGTAATTGACTGTCTAAACCCTACTGTGTAGGACTGTCGGGACCCCTTACCCACATTCTAATCCCCTTGACCCACTGTGTGTTGTTACAATCGGGGAGGAAAATGGGTGGGGGTAACAGTCTACAAACGCCGCTCCAATGTATGTTGAAAAACTTCAAGAAAGGGTTTAGTGGAGACTACGGATGCCCAAAAATGACGCCAGGCAGATTGCGAAACTTGTGTGAAGTGGAGTGGCCGGCATTCAAGGTGGGGTGGCCATCAGAAGGAAGTTTGGACCCAGAAAAGATCAGGGCTGTGTATGCAGTGGTGGTGGGGGACCCTGGACACCCAGACCAGTACCCCTATATAGATTCATGGGACACTGTAGTAACCGAATCCCCCACGTGGCTTGCAAATTGTAAGGAACAGTGCAGTAAAGTTATGGTGCTGATGAAGGATAAAACCTGGAAGAAGTTTGGCAAGGGCCCTGTAGTTTTAGGTAGTCCCCCAGAGGAACCCAGTGCACCACCCCCATATGTCACAGTGGACCCTGGTCCAGCCCTGGAGGTGCAGGCAGAAGTGGTGGCACCGGGAAATCCGGCCAACCCTTTCCTCAACTCGGAACCGACAGCCCTGGCATTGCTGTCGCCATCACCCCATGCTTTATACCCTGACCTTCCAGACCAGAAAGAGGGACCCACCCTCCCCAGTCCAACTGATGTTTACGCTTTTAGAAGTGGGCCAAAGATAAAGACCAAGGAGATCAAAGGAATACAGGAGAAGTTACCCCGTGAGGTCCAAGGTGAAGAGGAAAGGGATGAAGAGGAGGTAGTGGCCCCCCTGAGGCAGGTTAGCCAGCTGATCCCTGATCCCCAGCAAGAGGGGGGCTATCGCCGGATGCAAAGTTATCAGTACACGCCTTTCACTACGTCCAATCTCCTGAATTGGAAGACTCATTATGGGTCATACACGGAAAATCCCCAAGAAATGATAGAATTATGTACATCTATCATGGCTACGCATGTGCCTACGTGGCAGGATTGCCAGCAATTACTCATGACTCTATTTACCACAGGAGAAAGGAGACACATTCTCTGAGAGGCAGAAAAAGTAGTCCAGACTCGGGTACCCCCTGGCACCCCAAATGAAGAGATATGGATTAGGGAAGGGGTGCCCCTGACAGAGCCACTTTGGGATGTCAATAATGACCAGGACTTTACCCGTCTTACGGAGTATCAGACCGTACTGTTAGAAGGAATGAGGGAAGGTATGAAGAGGGCTGTGAATATGTCTAAAATAAAGGAGATTGTGCAAGGAACTGACGAACCTCCGGGACAATTTTTGGAATGATTGTTGAATGCATATTGGCAATATACTCCAATAAATCCGGATGCCCCAGAGAATTTGTGGGCGGTAGTCTTGGATTTTGTAGCTCAAAGTTCCCCGGATATAAGAAAGAAACTGCAAAAACAGGAAGGTTTTGAGGGAATCAATTTGAGTCAGTTGTTAGCAATTGCTCAGAAGGTCTACATAAGTCGGGAATTAGAAGAGAAGTGGGAAAAGGACAGACGCATACATAAGAAGGCAGAAGTATTAGTGGCAGCACTTGCCACCCAAGGGATAATTGAACCCAAAAGGGGCAGAGGAACGAGGATGGAAAGGGCCGGGAGACCCCGATCTCGGCTTGGGCAAAACCAGTGTGCCATTTGCAAACAGGAAGGTCATTGGAAGAATGAATGCTCCAATCGACCCGGACAAGGGCTGACCAGCCCCCAAAGGGGACGGGAAAGAGGCGGCAGAGGAGGAAGAGGATGGATGACTGATGGACAATACGAAAGACAGAGAGGAGAAGAACCCTATGAGACCATAGGGATGGCAGAGATGGAACAGTGGGACTAGGACAGACCGGGGCCCCTCATCGCTGGTCCTGGGGAGCCCATGGTCACGGCAAAGGTGGGGGGCCAGCCAATTCCATGATGATCGATACCGGGGCCACCCGATCTGTTGTAACTACCCCCTTAGCCCCGAAGACAACCACTTGTGTGAAGATAGTTGGCACTACAGGGAAGATTGAAAAAAGGCCATTGTTGGAAAAACACCTTGTTGACCTCGGGCTGAGGATGACACTCCTTAGGGGCCTCCTGGGGTATGGGCGGAGGACAATCCACCAAGATTAGCTCGATACATAGCCCCGGTTGTGGTAGAACTGAAACCAGGAGCCTCCCCGATACATGTAAAGCAATACAATCTGCCTCGGGTGGCCATAGAGGGCATACAGAAACACATAGATCGACTATTGAAGTATCAGATTCTCAGGGAATGCCAGTCTCCGTGGAACACCCCTCTTCTGCCTGTCCAGAAGCCGGAGACGAGTGATTATCGGTCTGTGCAAGATTTAAGAATGGTGAATCAAGCCACAGTGACCATCCATCCCGTGGTGCCCAATCCATATGTACTAATGGGGCTGATTCCCTCGGCGGCGACGTACTTCACAATCTTAGACCTCAAGGATGCTTTCTTCTGCATACAGCTGGCCCCACAAAGCCAGCCTATTTTTTGCTTTTCAATGGGAAGATGGAGTAACGGGAAGAAAGACCCAGTACGCTTGGACCCGCTTGCCACAGAGATGGAAAAATTCGCGCACAATATTTGGGACCTTACTGAGCCAGGATCTGCAATGGTTCCCGTCGGAACCAGGGCGAAGGGTCTTGTTGCAATACGTGGATGACCTCCTGCTGGCGGCGACTGGTGAAGAAGAGTGCCGAAAGGGAACTGATGAGTTACTCCACCTCCTGTGGGAAGTCGGATACAAAGTTTCAAGAAAGAAGGCTCAGCTCTGTCTAACAGAAGTGCGCTATTTGGGATACCAGGTTTCCCAGGGAAAGCGTGCCTGAGGACCTGAAAGAAAAGAGACAGTGTGTGCTCTCCCAGAACCCCGGAACCAAAAGATGGTTCGTGAATTCTTAGGCGAGTCCGGGTTCTGTCGAATTTGGATCCCCAACTTTGCTGTGATAAGCAAGCCCCTGTATGAGGCAACAAAAGGGCAGGAGACAGCGGAGTTCCACTGGGGAAAGGAACAAAAGGCAGCATGGTTGCAGATAAAGAAAGCCTTGATGGAAGCCCCAGCGTTAGGCCTACTGGATGTGACCAAGCCATTCACCCTTTATGTGGACGAAAGGAAGAATGCGGCTGTAGGGGTTTTAACCCAGCAGTTGGGTTCCTGGCAGCGGCCCGTGGCTTACCTCTCAAAACAACTGGACCCAGTGGCACGGGGGTGGCCGGGATGTCTTTGAGCCATTGCAGCTATGGCACTACTGGTCAAGGAAGCCGACAAGCTTACTCTGGGCCAAACACTGACTGTCAGAGTCCCTCATACTGTTACCACCCTGATGGAGTATAAAAGGAACTACTGGTTCACTAATAGTTGGATGCTGAGATACCAAGGGATGCTGTGTGAGAACCCCTGGATTTGACTCGAGACTACTACCACTCTTAACCCAGCTACACTGCTTCCCGTGGAAGCTGCGGTTCCCCAGCATGATTGTATCCAGACCATGGATGAAGTATACTCAAATCATCCAGACCTCAGGGATACTCTGTGGCCACACCCAGATGCCACATACTACATGGATGGAAGCAGCTTTGTACGAGAGGGGCAGAGAATGGCTGGATATGCGGTGGTAACAGAGGATAAAGTTATAGAAGCCAAACCCCTGCCAACGGGGACGTCTGCACAGAAGGCAGAACTTATTGCCCTGATCCGAGCCCTTGAACTTGAGGAAGGACTCACAGTGAATATTTATACTGATTCAAAATATGCGTTCATCACCCTACATGCACATGGGGCTTTATATAAGGAGAAAGGGTTGATCAGTTCAACTGGCCAAAGTATAAAATACGGAAAAGAAATAGAAGAGCTGCTCCATGTAGTCTGGATCCCTAAAAGGGTGGCTGTGATCCACTGCCGAGGACATCAATGGGGAAGAGACCCAGTAGTCAAGGGAAATCAGAAAGCGGATCAGGTGGCTAAAGCAGCGGCAGCGGAAAATCTACCGACAGGATTGGCAAGAGACCCTCTCATGGCCCTGCTATTCCAGGTTTCACTGAGAGAGCTGAACCTGACCTACTCCAAGGAGGAAAATGAAACAGCCAGGCAAGATCTCAGGACAGATAAGGGAAACGATGGATGGTGGAGGCTGCCAGATGGAAGAATTTACCTGCCCCGACACCTGGGATGATCGGTGGTCCAGAAGGCCCATGAAGCCACGCATTTAGGAAAAATGGCTCTAGTTCAACTACTGGAAAAGGAAGTCTATCTAAATGGGATACATGGATTTGCTGCCCTGGCCTCCTCAAGGTGTCGGCTGTGCACCAAAACTAATCTCCGACAGGGACCCAAGATGGCAGAAGGACAACAGTACCAAGGAAGTAGTCCTTTTGAATCGCTGGTAGTGGATTTCACTGAATTGCCCTGGGCCGGAGCCTATCGTTACCTCTTGGTCTTCATTTGTACTTACACTGGATGGGTGGAAGCTTACCCCACCTGCACTGAGAAAACGCGGGAGGTCATACGGGCCCTACTTTGAGATATCATTCCCCGACATGGATTACCACATCATATAGGCTCAGATAACGGACCCGCATTCATCCACAAGATCATCAAAGATTTAACCACTACACTGGGAATCACCTGGAAGCTACACTGTGCATACCAACCCCAGAGTTCAGGGAAGGTGGAAAGGATGAATTGGACTCTAAAGACACGGTTGTCCAAATTGTGTCAAGAAACAAGGTTGAAGTGGCCGGACGCTCTACCCATAGCCCTTTTCAGGATAAGGTGCACGCCACATCGAATCACAGGACTGTCCCCTTTCGAATTGATGTATGGGTGACCCCCTACTATTCTGAGTGGGTTGAGGGGAGATACAAAGGAATTAGGGAATATGGCCCTACAGGAGGAGGTTAGTGCCTTAAGGAAAGCTCTGAGTAAAATGAGGAAGTACACGTTAGAGCAGCGTCTCCCCTTTCTACAGACTCAGGCACATCCTTTCCAACCAGGAGATGAGGTATGGGTGAAGGACTGGAAAGGAGAGCCACTTAGCCCCGGGTGGAGGGGGCCATACCAGGTTATATTGACAACCCCTACCGCAGTGAAGGTAGCAGGATTGAGACCTTGGGTGCATTACACTAGGATAAAGAGGGCCCATACTGACTGGACTGCCGCCCCAATTATAGGGCAACCCTTGAAGATGAAGATCACTAGAAAACAGTAAGGAAGACTGGGACTAGGCCTTGCTGTGTTCACATTCTGGGAAGCCGAACACCTGGTGCACGGCCAGATCCCCATCTGGAGAAGAAAGAAGACTGGGACTAGGCCTACTGCAGTTGCTACCAGGGACGCACTGCTTTACGTACGGCCAGATCCTGAATGTGGGAAACAATATTGTGGGTTGGAGGAGGTATGGGGCAGCAGCAGGCCTTGGCTATCTATTGTATCATTTCAGACGGTGGTACTGCGGGTCTGGACAATATGTGGATACGGGGATTGTTGTTTGTGATGGGAGTGATGCCAGGTGAGAGAGGCTGGGAAGTGAATCGGTTTCACCAGCTAGTCAATCAGATCTTGAGCACCCTGAATGTCAGTAATTGCTGGGTATGTTCTGGTGGGCCAAGTTCAAATGTGCAAGGGTGGCCTGTAATACTGGTAGGTACTATGAATCTGACTGGATGGAATAGTACTACTATATATGCATTTACTATGAATAAGACACAGCCCTTAAGGGATTCCGGCCAGTTCATACTGAACAGAGCGGGGAAAGGGCCTCTGGCCCCCCTCTGTGTGAAGAGACAGAACGTAAGAAGCGAGGGATATTATGTAACCTCCAGGAAAGGGGAAAACCAAAAACACCCCTTACCCAGAATTCCCTTGGGAGATTACCCCAGTTGTAATTTAACATTGGAACTCTCCGAGATCCCCAATCAGAATTGCTCACAGCAACACCCCAATATTAGTGATCCATTTAGTTGTAGTACTGGAGACAATTTCCTCCGGTTGTATAGAAACGCTAGGGGACACTCCCCACTGGTTAGACTCCAGGAAGAGGCCAGTCTACATGCAGGACAATGGACATATGGGATATATGGGATACATGGGATGTGCGGATCCTGGGCAGGGAAGGCCCTGCCCCCAGTCTGGAATGGCACTTGCACCATCGGAAGCCTGGCTACTGCAGGCATCACCTTCCATCTGATCTGGCAACCGATGGAGGCATGGGATAGGCAGTTTGGCTGGACGAGAGGAAAGAGAGCTTATGATGACAGCTATGGGTATGATCCTGACGATACATACCTAACTGAGAGGGAGAGATTCGGAGCCATAATGTTTCCCATGGCAGGAGTCGCCCTTAACATAAGGCAGATACAGCGACTGTCAGCCCAGTTGGAGAAATTGGCCAATTTGACAGCTAAAGGGATCAGTGCCCTACAGACAGAGGTGGACTCATTGGCCTCCATACTGGCTCAACATAAAATAGCCCTGGATTACCCCCTCAGCCGAGAAGGAGGCTTGTGTGTATGGCTAAATACCACCTGCTGTCATTATGTTAATGCATCTGGAGTAGTACAGACCAATGTGGAGAAAATAGACTCTGTGGTATCTAATATTAGGAAATCATACTCGCAGTCTGCAGATATGTGGGCATGGCTAACTTCCTGGCTTCCGAATTTAGCATGGCTGAAGACACTGTTCGTGGGATTTCTCTTTGTATTAATGGTCGGGCTAATGATATGTATGATAGTACCTTGCTTGCTAAACTGCTTCCAATCTGCAATGAGTAAAATTATGGATGGGAAAGCTGCAGCATATGCCTTAATGGCCCAAACCAAGTAATTATGCTTAAATTGCTGTGTGGAATTTAGCATAAAAGGGGGGAATGAGGAGGAAAAGAAACAAAGTAATGTAGAATTTCCACTCGCAACATCAAGAATGCACAGTCACAGAATGGTCTATTGTAGTATGTAAAGTAACCAATTAGATTTATACAACGCATCTGGTGCCACGAACGGACATGATAACACTGTACCAAAGAATGTATCAATTATTGTGAATTTATGGGGGCAGGGCTCTCGGTCTTTGGAAGCGATTCCACCGAGACCCAGCCGGCTGAATAAACTGCAAATTTCCATTCTGTGGGTCTCGATCTCTATTTTCTGCAGCACCTTCTCTTGATGCTCCCACTATCAAAGAAAGTGAGATGGATAAGCACTAGAAAGAGGTCTTTTCTATATGGGCACCTTGGTTGGTTGACACCCTCCTTAGAGATGTTCAATTGTTCTCAACACTGTTGTCTTTTTAATGACAAGTGAAGGCCTTTTCACTTTCCCAGGCCTTATTATAGGTTAATGCTATGTCTGAAGAAGGCCTTTCTGTCATCCTTCCTCCTTTAAAAAAAAAACAACAACAACAAACTGAGGTACTCAAAATAGAAAGGGATATGAGAAAACCAAGTCCTATACAAACATATTTGCTGTTCTTCTTGCTGTTACTTACACCATCAGTGTGCACAGAACTTTACAGAATTCTAGGCTAGAAAATGATTAAAACAGGAAAAAACTGCTTTCTTTCAAACACTTTTTTCGGGGAGCATTTGCTAAGGGAATGGTTCACTGTCTGCTAAATGGTTCCTTTCCAGGAAAGTTTCCTGTGCCTCAGTGGTTCTATCAGCTGCTGCCTTAGCTTGATAGGCCACCAAAAATGAGGGAGGCCTATAGGGTAGCTTAACATGCACTACTACGCTGAACAAAATATCCTGAATTTTTCTTGCATTTATTATTCTTTCTGTTGGTAACCACACAGATGAAGTTATCTCCCTTTATCTGATTCTGGCAAGTGCACCTTTCCTATCTTATGTACAACTGACTTTTAAGAGATGTTTCTTCCTGCCACATATGGTTGTCCTCTCTTTTTGCCTCAAACCATTTTGTAAGCAAAATAGCTGCATATAGACTTCTGACTACTTCTAGTTTCACTAGGAGGGAGGTTGGCTTTCAGGGATCCTTGGGCTGAATGTTGGAGCCTACGTACCCATTCTGTATAGAAGGATTTCTAAGTTGTTAAATATACATTGGTTGTAAGAAAATTGGACATCATCAAAGAATAAAGCAGGCCATAAGCTAAAAACAAATGCCAAAAAAAAGAGGACAAAAGTTTCTACAGTCTGCTGTGTTTCAGGAAAGAAAAGTATGGGAAAAAGTGGAAAAAAACCATCATCGGCAGTGAATAGAGTCAATGGCCCTGCAACAGCACTGGTGAGAAAGTCCAGTTTGATTGAATTCATGGTGGGCTTCCCCATTGACCATATTATCCACAATGAAAGCCTTTGCTGTGGTAGCTTAACCTGGAGTTCTGCCTTAGGGCCTTTCCACACAACACTGTAATATTGCATCCTCTCAACATCCTGTGGAATTCTGAAGTTTTTTTTACTGAGGCCAAAGAGCTCTCTGGCTGAGAATTTTAAATGTCCCTCCCTAAACTGCAAACCCCAGGATTCCATAAGATGTTGAAAGTAGAATAATAGCGTTATAACAGTGTAGTGTAGAAATGGCCCCAGTGTCTTAGTCTATCATTCAAATGCTGCACCACACTGTCCTTAAAATATTCTCACAAAGAGCAAACCAATTGCTTTCAAATATTCTAAAGCCATCCTAAAAGTATTTTCTACATTCACTTCTAAAGTGTGTAGCTTAAACCTTGTTTTAATGTTGTATTTTTTTAATAAAATGTCTCACTTGGCCATTGTGGTCGAGGCCATAGGCCATTTAACTAAAATGACTACTAGATTTAGTGATATTAAAGTCATTTTAATGGTCTTGCTGCTCCACCTCACCCAGCTCAAACCAAAAAGAAAAAGTAGTGCCACATCGAAATATTCTTAGGACTGTGGGTCCATCTGAATTTCTCTCCTTCTCCCCTTCAAAAAAATGGAAGCTTTGTTTTCATGCTTGAGTATGACAGCTCTATAAAATGCAATGTATTTCAAAATACTAAAGCTCCACAGGATCTCTGATCTTTAAAATTATTGTTTGGGATCTTTAATGTGGAGACAAGAACTAGCCATCTTAGAAACTGAGCTGAAGAACATCTCAAGGGGATTTGCAATTTACTTTTCTTTAAACAATGAAAAACAGCTTAGTTAAACTCTCCATGCTTCATGTAACATGAAACCAAACACTGAAAGTGGAAAGCCAAACAACTGGTTTGTTCATGAGAACTTTCGAAATGACACTTACCACACAGAGAAATGTGGTTGCTTAACCCTTGACATTCTACAGATATGCAGACTTGGAACACTGTCTTGAATGCAAATTTTAAATGTTGAAATCTGGAAAATGCTCAAGGCTAAAAAACATAAAAAAGGATTACGTTTATTTAAAACAGAAACAAAATAGAAATTCTGTTTGACCCTGACACAGGTTAGCAAACCAGAGTGGCCATTTGTCCTAAGACTTTAGAACCAGAAAAGTTACATTTTGGTGTAAAGCTCTCATAAGTTACTTTTTAAAACTATATTTTCCCAGTGTTAGCTGGGAGATAATTACTACATTTAGGCAGGAAAAATGAAATGCACAAATACCGGATGCATGATACTAGGCTTGACAACCATACATGTAAGAAAGATCTAGGGGTCTTAGTAGACCACAAGCTGAACATGAGTTAGCAGGTTGTTATGTGTTGCTCCAGAAACTAGCGCATGAACCAATGGATTCAAAGTACAAGGAAAGTGATTCCATCTAAACATTAGGAAGAACTTTTTTTTTTACTGTAAGAGCTGTTTAGCAGTGTAATACATTGCCTTGGGGGATAGTGAACTTTCCATCATTGGAAGTCTTAATACTGAGGTTGGAGGGCCCTCTCGGGAGTGTTTTTAGTTGTGTATTTTTTCATGCCAATGGGTTGGACTAGATGGTTTTTGCAGTCTTTTCCAACTCTATGATTTTGCGATTACAGTTTTTTAAAAAAGTAAATTTCCCAAACTGTGCTGGAACTACATCCTATTATAGGCTGATTTCCAGTGAAGGGCTATGACAAAAGCATCCAGAGGAAAAAAAAATGCAAATTGTCACACTATGGCAATAGATAAGGAGCCAGAACAGTGTAGTAATTTGAGTGTTCAACTAGGACTGTGAAGATCAGGGGCCTTTCTGCACTACGCTGTTATACTGCTATTATTCCACTTACAACATCCTGTGGAATTCTGAGGTTTGTAGTTTACTGAGGACAAAGAGCTCTCCAGTTGAGAATTCTAATGCCCCTCCCTAAACTGCAAATCCCAGAATTCCACAGAATTTTGAAAGTGGAATCATAGCACTATAGCAGTGTAGTGCAGAAATGGCCCAAGATTTGAATTCCCACTCAGCCATGGAAACCCACCGGGTTACCTTAGGCAAGTCATACTCTCTTTGGCTCAGAGGAAAGGGAAAGGAAAACCCCCTCTGAACAAACCTCACCAAGAGAACCCCGAGGTACATTAATCTTATGGCCACCATAAGTCTGAAAAGACTTGAAGGCATATAACAACAATGGCAGTGGAAGTTTTCCTATCTTCAACTCAGAGTTGTTCAAAGATCTTTACTTTTTAATTTACAGCTCAGCGCTAGCAAACATTCATATGTAAGCAGGCTTAACACTATCATTAACTCTCCTTTTGAACATTGTTCTCTATTCTTTCTATCAGTCTATTTAGATCTACGAAACTATATGCCACAAATGGACAAATAGGATGTCTTAATGTCTTAAATACTGTTTTCCTTTAAACTGATTTGCCATGAGAATGGAATGGAAGGGAAAGAAATCTCAAACAAGAGCTGTTTGTGGAAATTTATGCAAAAGACTTAGGACTCTGGTCTTCCACTTTCTACAACTGTTTAAACGGAGTTAAAGCTATATTCCTGGTCAACTGTAGCCACATTGTTGTGTAGAATCAACTAATGAAGAGATAAGTGTGCTAACCCCACCTCCTCCATTTCCAATTCCATCTTTCTTTCCACCTAAAGAGTGATAAGTCTGCACGGGAGACACCCCTGTCCATAGACTGCTCCCCATGCAATTGGAAAACCTAGAACACAAAACAAAAAAGCAGAGTCACCAGTCATATGGAAGCTTTTTTATGCAGGCTTGCCACTTTTATGGCCCTTTCCGCACCAGACAATTAGAATGGGGCAGTGCGTCCTCTCACAGAAGTCATCCGCACCTTGGAGTGGACTAGGAAAGGACTACTTACCGGAGATCCGCACCTCAGTCTGCTCCAAAACAACTCCAAGTGGTCCTCCAGCGTGTTTTCTAAAGACTGCAAAAAAACAGGTCTTTATTTTCCTGGAACACGCCATTGCATTCCTGTTCCCTTGTGCAGATTCACAGGGCGGGCTTTAGGCGTGGCAAGCTTCAGCGGTTGGTCGGGACCCACGACCAACCAGAAGCTGCCATTTTGGAAGCCGGAGCAGTGTGGATCTACAGACCTTACACTGCTCTGATTCACCCTGGACCAAGGAGGAGCCCTGTGGAAGGGCTTCAGGGACCCCAGAAGAAGCGGTAGGTAACGGCATGGAGCGATTCCCTCTCCTCGTGCGGAAAGGGCCTAAATGAATAGAGCAATAGAACTGAAGCTGGAGTTAGAGCTTCCTCCTAACAAGCCTTCAGAATAGGTAAATACAATTTATGTTTCCAAAGACTTAGGTATAGTGCTGAATTCAGTCTTGAGCCTGAAAGCTCAGATCTCTCTGTTGGCCACTTGCATAGTTAAAGCTAGTGTACCAGCTGCACCCATTCCTCATCTGGCCAGTGTCCCACGTGCCTTCTTCATATCCTGTTTGGATTAGTGCAACACACTTTATAGGACTACTTTTTAAGATAACCCAGAAACTGCAGCTGATCCAAAGAGCTGCAACTAGATAGTTAACTGGTGGTGTCTAGAGGAAGCACATAACGCTTTTGTTACAACAGCTCCACTGGCTAGTGGGAAATCCAGTGTGTTTGTTATGACCTGTACATCCCTAAACTGTTCAGATCTAGTTTATCTGAAAGGCCATTATGTCCCTCATAAGCATGGCTTAGCTTTGAGATCTCCAGAATAGGTCTGTCCATCAGTCCTGTCATCCTTACAGCTCAAGGGTATATGGATTTTCTCTGTGACTGTTCTCAGCCTCCTGGATTTTCCTTCCTAGAAAGGATAGACATGTTCCTGTCTTTGCCCTAGTTCGGGACTCAAGACAGCTTACAACAGAGGCCATTTCCACACGGGGTAAATAAAACAGTGCAGTGTGTCCTACACGGAGGACGTCTGCACCTTGGAGCAGACTGGGTCCTGACTACTTACCATAGATCCGCACCTCAGTCCGCTCCGGAACGACCCGAAGTGGTCCTCCATCGTGTTTTTTCAAAGACCTGATTTTTCAGGTCTTTCAAAATGCCGGCGCATGCCATTGCGTGCCTGCTCTCCGATGCAGATTTACAGGCTCGCACCAATGCGAGCCTGCGATCTGCGGAGGGCGGGCTTTAGGCTGGCGAGCTTCAGCGGTTGGTCAAGACCCACAACCAACCGGAAGCCGCCATTTTGGATGCTGGAGCAGTGCGGATCTACGACCACACACTGCTCCTCCTCACCCTGGACCGGACTGGACCAGACCCACAGAAGATCCGGTGAGTAGCGGCAGGGAGCGATTCCTTCACCGCATGCGGAAATGGCCAGATTTAAAAGCATAGTGAAAAATTCAAAAAATACAAAAGTTAAAAAGTGAGTAAACCATAAAAAAAAAATTTAAAACATAAATCATCAGGAGCACAACAGCACAACAAAAACAACAAATAGAATATCCAGCACATTGAACAAGGCCTTTCCCACTTAAACAATCACTCCTCGAAGGCCTGAAAAAACAGAAAGGTCTTCAGTTGTTTGCAGAAGCAGACTGTGGAGGGTGCCAGTCTAATCTCTTGGGAAGGAAGTTCCAGAACCTAAGGGCAGCCATTGAGAAGGCCTTCTCCGATTATCCTACCAGATGTTAAGACTGTAGGATGGAGAGTAGGGCCTCTCCAGCATCTCTCAAAATACAGGCAGGTTCATAAGGGAGAATATGATCCTTCAAATAACCTGGACCTCAGGTTAATAATGTGTTGTACTGTTAATAATACATTGTACTGTTTCTTTTGCCTTGCCTTTTGTTGAATTTGTTTCCATTTATTTTTATTTCTAATTATAGCAATTTTGTATAGTTCTACTGATGTGTGCTTTAATCTACATGTTTTAATTTTTGTTACCTTGCTAGAGTCTCAGTGCCAAATTATTTATTTATTCTTTGTTTAAAATATTTCTGTATCACCTCCCATCTTACAAGGCCTCCAAAAGCAGTGAAGGAATAAAAACCAATTAAAACAATGTAAAAATAAAACATTTTAAAAACATTAAAAACTCCTAAAAGCAGTCTAAAAAGAATCCTAGAAACTAGTATTGAAACAGTTAAAACAGCTGTTTCAAACACTGAATGCCATGAGGAACAGCACTGTTTTGGCTACCCACAGCAAGCTTAAAAGGGATGGGCTCAGCCTAAGTTCCTTGGGTAGAGAGTTCCACAGTTGAGGCACAGCTACAGAGAAAGCTCTGATACATGTATTATTCTTACTGTTGTTGCTGTTATTGTTATAGTAATTATTCCAACAGAATCTTATGGATAGAAAATTGTCATACCTTAGTGCATTTAGCAAAATATTTATTTTTCATAGTGATTAGCAAATATTCTTGTTCAGCTTTTCTTCTGTTGACAATAAAGCAGGACACTACAGACATTCTCAGAGAATTTTTTTAAAAAATACTTTTTTTTTCTCAACAACTGCACCTCCACCATTGCTGTAGAATCTGGACTGTTGGCTATCATGTATCACATATGCTGTGCCCTAATATTGTTTGCATTTTATTTGATGAAAGATTTCCTCTGGATCATTGTGTAGAAACGTGGTTACTTAAAGAAACATTAATGAATTTAACAACCAAACCAGAAGCCACAGAGGAACACCAAGTACTTATTTGACAGTAGTCCCTTCTGGAGTGCTCTGAATATCATCACTTAATTATCTGAACAGAGCATCTTAACCTAATTATTTGCTATCTGATAACATTTTGCCACAAAAATGTTTGCTTGAATGTATCTTATCAAAGGAATGTTTGTACCTCAGATTAGTCACTGCTTGGTTAAAGATTTATGTAATCAGCTTAATTCATTTAAAAAAAATACAAATATCTATTACCACTTAATTTGTGTAATAGATATTGACCGTGCAATTAAAAATTAACGTGGACTGTTAAAACTGTAAGATCAAGCAAATGTTCAAGTATCTATAGGTTAGTCCGTTTATCTTTTTGTTCTGAAAAGCTATTATGCAGCCCAGACCTTTTGGGTTTGCAGAACAGAAAAAGGTCACAAGTGAAATGAGATGAATATTCTCAATTCATCCCTGGGCAGACATGTATACAGCAACACACTGTCTCTACTAATTCATCACTCTCCAGTTTGAGAGGTGGCAGAGGGTTCATAGAAAGAGTGGATTGATGGAGCCCAAGAGGTGGGTTTTCCCTTGGGTAGGAATCAAAACCCACTAAAAGAGCAGGAGGCTAAAACCTGTTTCTTTTAGCTCTGCTTACTACTTGCCCGTGAGATGCTGCTGTTATTTTCGAAGTTTAATCTATTTTGTTGTATTGTTTAAACCTGTCCACTTCAAAAATCATAAAGCAATTCATTATATGTCCTGTTTAATAAAATTTTTTGTTCCTCTTTACATTAATATAGGTTTATGATGACATTGTATTGGACTTCTGACAAGGGGTTTTCATTGGAAAGGAGATCTTCCTACCAATAGTCTGTTCTGCAATATTCTTTTTTCAAAGGGGAAATGTTAATCTCCGAAGAATAAATTCTCAAAATAACCTTGAAAGCAGCATTTACAAAGCACAAAGACCTATCATACCTGAGGGCTGTGAAGGTAAGAACCTGGCATTTATTTTAGCTGGTAAGTGTTCAGATTTCACCTACAATTAAAATGTGTGCCCAGAAAAATGCAAAATGTTTTTAAAAAGAAATTCACTGACTTTTTTTTTAAAAAAGATCCCCACCAATATTCTACATCAGCTACTTAGTTTCATATGTGTAACTGAGGCCATTTCTATACTACATTGTTATAGTGCTATTGTTCCACTTTCAACATCCTGTAGAATTTTGGGCTTTGCAGTTTACTGAGGCTAAAGAGATCTCTAGCTGAGAATTCTAAATGCCCCTCCGTAAACTGCAAATCCCAGGATTCCATAGGATGTTGAAAGTGGAATAATAGCACCATAATAGTTTGGTGCGGAAATGGTTTCAGTTATACAAGTGTAACCAGGTAACATCATCTGGCCCTACTTCCCCAGCCATCCTTAAGATTCAGCAGCCAGATGGGTCAACAGAGGTACTTTCACTGTCTGATCAAAGGAGATGATATTTCCACCCCTCCTGCCAGTGAGCAAGGCTGCAACAAAGACTAGTAACAGGGGAGGGGGGAGTGTATCTAATTGTCACAGACTCTCTTGCTGGTGAGAGGGATGGAAATGTCATCTTCCTTGCAATCTGACTAGAAGCTGAATGGACCTCTTTTGCCTTATCCGGCTGCTGGCTCTTAAATTGGGCTGAAGGGGGATTCACATAGCCTTAACAGTAGGGCCAAATCTTCTTATTCACTGTAGAACAGTTATAGCTCTGTAACTTTAGGTTATGAATCTGTAACTGAAACTCTGAATGCCAGTCCCCATATAAATCACAAAAGGGGTGATTTGGATTTTTTTTTTTTAAAAAAAGTAAAAAATAATTCAGACTGCTTAGAATATAGGACACATTCCCTAATCTCAAGCCAACCATTGTGTATTTTGTCAGGTGAGTCTCAAATAGCAAGGTGATTGTTCCTCAGCCTCCCAGTTTATAGATGCATAGAGATGCACTGGTTTGTGCAATGTATATATGGAACAATATGTGAATAGTAGATGGAGGTTTCAAGAAAAGGGTCAGAATGTTCATGTTTATGAACATTTCCCATGGTATTTGTAACTCTGAGGTTTTATTGTACTGACATAGCAATTGTAAGCTAACTATATAGTGGTATTTGACCATCCAAGAACCCAAAATCAATAAGCAATTAAACCCAGAGGAAAATCACTCTAATAAATTATTGTCTATGGGTTTATGCGTTTCATTTTGAAAATGCAGGCCATGTTTGTATGAGAATCATCTGTATCACAATATTAGAGGCTGTGAATGCGAATGAGCATGCAAGATTATAGTGTTTAATAAGAAAAGTACAAGTCCTTCAAATGTTTTATAAGTTCAGTTTGGAGGAGTGATTTAATGTAATATTAATGGGCGCCCAATGAAATTAAAAGGCAGAAAATAGTGAATCAATGGATGACCAAGGAAATTACAAGATGGCAAATACTATATTAATAAAATGAAATTACTTTTCACATAATGAATAGACTTCAGAATTCATTTACATTGGATATTCTCTAATAATACTAGAATCTGGACTCATCCAATGAAGCTAAATGGTAGCAGAACAGACAAAATTACTTGTTCGGATAGCATATAGTCAAATGTGGAATTCACTTTCAGGATATATGGTGATGACCACCAACTTAGATGGCTTTAAAGAGGATTAAACAAATTCATGGGGGATAAGGCCTATTAGTCATGATGCCTATATGCTATTTCCAAGATTAGAGGCAGCAAGACCCCTATATCGGTTGCTGGGAAAAAACAGGGGGAGAGGACTTTCTGCCCTCATATCCTTTTAGTGGGCTCTCAATGGATCTTCAGTTGGCTGCTTCTCAACTAGATAAGAAACAGAGATTTTCTTCTGCTCTGACTTTAATAGTCAAATATTTAATGAATGTCAAAGTCGGACAGAATTTACAACAACTACAGAAATACATGTATTTCTAATATGCAAGTCAGTTTGCTACCTTTTTGAGGCTCATGACCTTGTGAAGCAGATGAAGAAAATTTACAGAAGTCCAATAAAAATTGACAGTGTTGTCCATATTTGTCTCAGTGAGCCCATGGCTGATATATAATGTTAAGATATTCTGTTGTCATAATTTAACAGTTAAAACTAATCTGAAGTGATTACTAGAATGATACTTTAAAATTCTGCTCATCTGAACTTCTTCCCAATTTTTCAAATTGCAAATCTTAGCCTAAATCCAGTTGTTAGCCTCAACTAGAGTAGACTGATTGAATCCGTTGAATTTGCAATGCTATTAACATAGATTCAATGAGTGTTCTATAGGTGGGACTATGGGAATTTTATTCAATATAGTTTTCCTAAGAGAGCATTCTTAAAGGATTGTGTAACTTATTTTCAGGGATGGTCCAATGTCAAATGGAGATTCACACATTTTTTACTGGCATATACAACTGTTCTACAGATGTATGCTGGCTTGCTTGCAGTGGAATGAAGACAAAATCTGGAAAACATGATATGGCAAAGGCAAGTAACACGTGTGTCATTTGCTGAACCACTAAATAGTAATTTATATACAACTGGAAGACTACAGACACAACTCTTTTATTCTCTTTTTCCCTAAAGATACCTTTAACAGGCCAGAGATTTTAAAGCATGGAGAGATTAGTAGACAAGGAGACATTCCTTCAGGTATTTGGGCCTAAGCCTTTGGGGGTTTCAAAGGGGAAAAATGCACATTTAATTGGGTCCATAAGTGAACAGGCAGCCAATGTAGTTCCTTTATGATTGGCATGATACAAACCTGTCCATATCATTGAAGATTCTGATGGCCATATTCTGTTCCATCTGAACCTTCTGACTCATCTTTAAGGACAGCCCATTTGAATTCCCAGTACAAAAGAACTGATCAAATTAGCCACTTATATGTTATGAAAAAGATAACATGCACTAGTAAATGGGGACACATTGCTTTGCATATGTAATTTGTACAAAGTTACAAATGATTACACTGTATATCAACCCAGTAGAAAAAACAGTAACAATGTCATCTGTGTGCCTCCTGAGTTTGGTAGGTAGGTACTAAATGTGGATAGGGTACTTTGATGTCCTTGATCTTCCTCCTTTAGGTTGTTTACATTTCTATGAGACTTGGACTGGGCTGCCATTCAAATAGAGGATACCTCCCTCCAAGAAGCATCTAGTTGGCCTTCATGGTGTAACACAGATATATTCATGTTGCCATATCCGAATACATGAAAATTATGCAGCCACAAATAGAGGGAGCTTAACCAAAGAAATATATCAGATGTCAATCAATAGTGTATATTTTTCTTCTTCCAACACATGCAAGCCTATTTCAGTCCTGTTTTCAAAGTAATCAAAAGTTGCAGCATCTGCTGGCTCTGCATTATCAATTTGTACCAGGTTCATTAAAGTTACATCAGGGTTCTTGTTGGTAACTGCTGTTAAGTCCATTTCAACTTATGGTAACTCTATGAATGAGAGCCAGCATGCTGTAGTTGTTTGAGCTTTAGACTACAACCTTGGAGACCAGGTTCAGTTCTCCATTCTGTAAAGTCCTTCACCTATACTTTGCAAATGTAAAGTCCTACACTTAGGCAGAAAAAATGGAATGCACAAATATAGGATCTGGGACACGTGACTGGATTAATAGTACATGTGAAAGGGATCTAGGAGTCTTAGTAGACCCCAAGCTGAACATGATTCAGCAATGTGATATAGAAGCCAAGAAAGCCAATGTGATTCTTGGTTGCATCAACAGGAGTATAATGTCTAGGTCAAGGGATGTAATAGTATCACTCTATTCTGCTTTGGTTAGACCTCATCTGGAATACTTTGTTCAGTTCTGGGCACCCAATTTCAAGAAGGAAATTGACAAGCTAGAGTGTCCAGAGGAGGGCGACCAAAATGGTGAAGGATCTGGAAACCATGCCCTATGAGACACAGCTTAGAGACCTGGGTATGTTTAGTCTGCAGAAGAGAAGGTTAAGAGGGGACATGATAGCCATGTTTAAATATTTGAAGGGATGCCATGTCCAGGAGGGAGCAGGCTTGTTTTCCACTGCTCTAGAGACTAAGACAAGCAGCAATGGATTCAAGCTGCAGGAAAGGAGATTCCACTTGAACCTCAGGAAGAACTTCCTGATGGTCAGAGCTGTCCAGCAGTGGAATATGCTGCCTTGAGTGTGGTGGAGTCTCCTTCTTTGGAGGTTTTTAAGTAAAGGCTAGATGGCCATCTGTTGGGAGTGCTTTGATGTGTGTTCCTGCATGGCAGGGGTTGGACTGGATGGCCCCTGTGGTCTCTTCCAACTCTATGATTCAATCATGGAAACCTACTGGGTGCATACCATCTTCTTGGCAACAGAAAACCCCATGAGAAGTTTGCTTTAGGGTTGCCATAATTTGGAAATGATTTGAAGGCACCCCAAAACAACAACATGAATAAGAGACTTCCAAGGCACCCTCTTACCAACAGCCGTACTCAGGTCTTGCCAACTCAGAACCATGGTTTCCTTGACTGACATTACTGAGCTATAATGTGGTCTTCCTATTGTCCTACTGACTCCTACCTTATGTGTAGCATCACTGTCTTTTCTAGTGAGTCATATCTTCTCATGATAGGTCCAAAGTACAAAGTCTCATGATAAGTTCAAAGTCTCAGGCCCTTTTCACATGTCGGGGGGGAAACGGGCGAAAACGCCCAAAAACGGAGCTTACCTCCAGCCGGGTAAGTCCGTCGCCACGTGGAGCAGCGCGAGCTCGCTGCTCCACACTCCTCCAGCGTCGCAGATGGCAGCTTCCGGTTGGTGGAGGCTCTCCACCAACCAGAGAAGCTCACCAGCTGGAAGCCCGCCCCCGGCAGATCTACAGGCACGCACTTGCGCGTGCCTGCAGATTCACTTTAGAGCCGGGCGACGGAGTGGCACGGGGCTGCGTGCTCCATGCTTATTAAAAACCTCTAAAAAGAGGTTTTTAAAAAACACGCAGCCCGGCTAGTTCTGGCCGCTCCTGAGTGGATTCGGGTGTGAAACTACTAAAAGTAGTCCACGCCAGTCCACTCTGCGGTGTAGACGACCTCCGTGAGAGTCGCTCTACATGTCCCCCCCCCCCACATGTGAAAAGGGCCTCATTTTAGTCATCTTGGCTTCTATTGATTTGCTCTAATAGTCATTCATTTGTCTTTTTTTTCTTTTTCTTTCGCACTCCATAGTATCCACAGAGTTCTCCTCCAGTACAAAATTTTAAATGTGTTGATTTTCTTCCTTTCAGCTTTTTTGACTGTCCAACCTCCAGAAACATACATAGAAATTGCAAATATAATGGCATGGATAATAACTTTGATGTTCAATGGTATATCTTTATACTTCCAGATCTTGTCTAGTTCCTTCATAGCCGCCCTTCTAAGTCCTAGTCTTCTTCTGATTTCTTTAGTGCAGTTTGCATTTTGATTAATGACTCAGTCAAGGCACAGGAAATCTTTCAGTATCTCCATCATCTGCTTTAAAGTTATGTAAATCATCTGTGCTCATTATTTTTGTTTTCATAATATTCAACTGTAATCCTGCTTTTGTACCTTCTTCCTTTGCTTTCTTCAAAAGACATTCCAGATTTTTCCTATTTTCTGCTAATAGTATGGTGACATCTGCAGATCTTAAATTGTTGATGTTCATTCCTTCAATTTTTACTCCTTCTTCCTCTAAGTCTAATCCAGCTTTATGTATGAGACATTCAGCGTACAAGTTGTACAGATAATGTGATAAAATGCAGCCTTGCCTGACCGCCTTGCCAATGGGAAGCCATTCTTTTTCTCCATAATTTGTCTGGACAGTGGCCTTTTGTCCTGAATACAGTTACACATCAGGACAATCAAATGTTGTGGCACACATTTCTTGAAGCGCGATCAATACTTTTTCATGATTTACATAATCAAAAGCTTTGGTTTTATCTATAAAGTATAGACTGATTTTTATTCCCTGAAACTCTTTTATGCACTCTATTATCCAGAGTATGTTTGAAATAGGATTCCAAGTACCTCTTCCTTTACTGAATCCAGCTTGGGCATCTGGCATTTCTTGTTCCACACATGGTTCCATACTTTGTTGTAGAATGTTGAATATCACTTTGTTTCATGGGAGATTGATGAAATGATCTGGTGATTACTACAATCTGTCCTCTTTTGTGGGGGATTGGAATATATAGTGAACATTTCCAATCTTCAGATGATTGTTTCATTTTCTGTATTTGTTAGCAAATTTTATTTAGAATTTGAGTGAATTCTGTCTCTGTATCTTTAACCAGATAGCAGGTTGTCAGGGGTACAGTTAGATTTTGTTCTTTCGGATGCAATGAGGATGGAAAGCAGGGTGAACATTTAGGATCTTTCTCCCTTCACAAAATGGAGGTACCTTTATAATTATTATTATTATTTCAAAGAGATAACTGATCAGAACGGGCCGGGTGACTATTGCATGATGCTAGTCAATGTGGCCACTGTAGATTACATTGTTATACTTATTCTTTGGTTATTTATAGCAATTGGATTTGGGTTGCATCATTTGCCTCACAGCAGCAGTTCTCAGGATCAGGTGGCAAGATTCAGAGCTCGGGTACATTATTTCTTGGAGTATGATATCCAAAGCCCCTGAAGTGCTATGGCCAGTAGCCATACTGGCTGTGGGATTCTGGCAGTTGAAATTATGCAAACTTTGTTTGAGATTCTATATCCATCCCCCCAGTGTTATACCTGCTTTTTGAAGGCAACTTGCCATATGTCTTAGCATACATTCTTTATATGGGACAAGTTCAGTGGCTTTCTGTGCATATTTTCAAAAACAGAAGGAAAGAAAATGGAAAAAGTGAGGTTGAATCTACTTTATCTAAGTCCTCCACTTGGGCTTAGGTCTTCACTGGAACAAACCACCATGTTCCTTTAAAAAGATCACATAAATTTTGGTAATTATCTGCATTTATTTGACCCCATGTTTGATTTTTATTTTTTTTTATATTTTTATATATATATATGTGTGTGTGTGTGTGTGTGTGTGTATGTATGTATATATTACAAATTCTTCTCAACAAATATTCAAGCACTGCAAACAAGCTTTCTGTCCAAAAGGCTTATTGTTAAAAAGCTAGGAAGCATAGTTTTATTGTACAAGTAAGAGATGTCAGAACTTAAAAAGAAGCATATGTGTGTGTGTGTGTCAGATTTAACTAAAAGAAATATAGCAACAGGGATATGAGGGCAATAACAGGTTAAATTTAAATTCTAGCTCCAGTTTTGTTCCACCATAAAACAGGAATGGTTTATTTTTGTGGAGACATGGGTACACAACATTTATTTTGAATGTCTAGATTAGGGTAAGGAGGATCAAATCCTGATTCCCTTGAAGTCAGTAGTGAACCGCCCAGTGGTTTCCTGGTTTTAAATATGTACTTTTTGATCCTTCCCACTGGAAAATGCTTCTTTCACCACAGAGACTCAAACAGATTCCTCAAAGCAAGCATTCTTTGCTTACTCTGTGATTTTAGGTAGCTTCTAGAGCAGAAGTGTGGGAAAACCTTGGCAGAAGTAATTTCCAGCAAGTACACTGTATTTTACAATACTTAGCTGAGTTTGTATTTGTCTCACCTCCTGAAGGCCAAAGTAGATGTTATATTATATATAGGTAACTTGGGATTGTGATAGTTTTTTAAAACTTTAAATACAAAGTACCTGCAGGGTGGGGAGTGGGAGAGGGAACAGTCAAGATCTAAACCATGGCACGGGTGAAGGCTTTTTTTCAAAACGCCTTTCTAGAAATAATAACATAAGAAGAACCCTGCTAGATCAGGCCAAAGGCATGCTTTGTCCAGCAATCAGTTGCCACAGTGACCAGCTCAGCAGGGCAGGAGTGCAACCGCACCCTTTATCTCAGGTTTCTATTTTTGTAAGCTGCCTTGATAGGTAGGGAGCCAAATATAAAATGATAATGGGAATGGTGTTCCCCAGCAGCCCATAAACAGAGGCATGCTGTTTATGCCTCTGGTGCTTGAGGGAAGAAATACCTGTCATGGTTAGTAGCTACTGATAGCTTCAAATTCCATGAAGTTAACCAATCTCCTCTCAAATCTATCTCAGTTGGCCAGCATCGCTACACCTTGTGGTAGTGAATTCCACAGCTTAACCATGAACTATGTGAGAAATATTTCTTGTTTATCTGTGGCGAGTCTTCCACTGTTCAGCTTCAGTAGATAATCCCAGGTCTATTTGTGTGGGAGTGGGATGGGCGGGGGAGAGAAAACCTTTCACCTTGTCTACTTTCTCCAAATGATTCATAATGTCCTTTCTTACATTTCTGAGGAAAGTCCTTTCCATCAAAGCTGCTATTTGAATCAAACCATTAGCAGCTGTTAGTGCCAATCCCTGAAATAAATAGCAGCCTCAGCCCCTGAAACAAAGAGCAGCCATCTGGAGGGTCAGTGCCTCTTGGAAAAGAAAACAACTATGGTTCCAGTGGCGAGAGCAGTTCCAAATGGAGTGACAAAACATCTCAATGAGATTTCCATAGATAGGATCACAACAGCACCATTGAAAAAAGTGACAGTACAAGGACAATGTCACATTATCTGATAATACTTCACTGAGACCTACATTCTTGGATAGAATCCAAAGCACTGATGGTCCAAAACTCCAGTTGGTGACACTTGGTAAACTGTGAAAACAAGATGCTTTTTAAAAATCAATGCAAGAGTTTTGACCTTGAAGAGAAAACTAAGGGCCAAATGATATATTCTCTTGATAAGGCAGAAGGACATCAGAGAGGGGCCTGTCAGCCCTCTTTTGGGAGACAGTTGTACAGTCTGGGAATAGCGATCAAGAATGCTCTCTCACACATACAACACCACTCCAGCTTCTGTCTTTGCCCTACCATGTCCTTTATTGCTATGTCTCAATTTTTGTCCAGTTTCAGTAGCCATTCTGATCACCTTTTGGATAGAAACACAAGCACACTGCAATCAAAATGGCAACACAGCAAAGGGAATGAGAATGTAATGCCAGTTGCTGGAGTTATGGGAGAAGGGGAAACAAGAAACAGACTGGTCTGAATTGCACCAGATGGTTATTGGGGTAACAAGCAAAATTCTCCCACCATAACCCCATTGGCCACAAAGACTTGAGCCTGTGAACTTTCTGCTGTCAAACAAAATTGAAAGCAATGGCCACAGCTGTTTTAAGAAATCAGAAACTTCCTTCCGGATATTAAAAATTAGCCTACCATAGTCTAATTCCATAACATTTTGTAAAGATGGTCTTTGGATGCTCAGGCCAGACAAAGTGGCTCCTTATTTCTTTTACCCTCTTATACTTGTATTAGTATAACATAAAATTCTGAAAATCATGTAGCAGTTTCAGGTTAATTTGTTGTTATATTTGCTAGCTTATTTCATTGCATTATTAAAACATTTAGTACCGTATGTGTCATTAATATTCCAAAATGTAATTAGCATATTTAATCAAAAACAATTAGGAGCAAGCACTGCTTCCCTTTTTAAGTAATAAAATATTTATGGATGGAATAAACAAAATGAAAGCCAAAAAGCACTTTGAGGTGTTGATTTTGTGAGGGGGGGGATAAAAGGGGGAAGAGTGGGAAGGAAACACATGAGAAAGGAGATAACTTCTAGTCTATAACTGCCTCTGGTGGATTTCTTCCATGGTTTGCCTCCTGGGAGTTTCAATCATTGTGTGTCAATTCCAAAGAAATAAAATTTCATTGCAGTTCCTCAATACCACAATAATACTATAATAATAATAAAAAGAATATGTGAACTAAGCAAAGGTGTGTAAATCCCACCTTGAATTAGCTTTGCCTGGTGTGGTCTTTCTTGTGGGCTATAAACATCGTGAATACTGATTAGGACTTGAGAATCATGGTACTACAAACTTGACCAGAGAGACAATAAAATTAAAAAGTAATTGATCTGATCAGAATTCTACTTTACCATCCTTTTCTTCTGGGTGCTCAGATGGGGGTTGCAAAAACACCTTCTTCATTTTCCCTCCATTTTTTTTAAAATTGTCATATTGGGTCACATTGCTTTAGAGGTATTATGAACAGTGAACATCTAGGGTCCTAAATAACTCCATTATATACCCAGGCACTTGTTCTAACTCACCTATCCTAACATGTCTATTAGTCATAAAACATGCTACAAATCATAAATCCCAACAATATCATTCTACACTTAGGAGCATACACACACACACACACACACACAGAGAGAGAGAGAGAGAGAGAGAGAGAGAGATTTGGTTGTGTACAATAGGATTGTATGTATCTCTAAGATTTCTGTTTCTAAATTTTTAAAGCTAGGGACTGAACTGTGATATCAATTTGACAGTTTTGAAGAAAATGTGGGTACTTGTGGGAGGAACTTAAAATATAAAATGATAGCTTGATTCTGTTAGTGATTTATGATGGAATAAGTCAGAATTATTACATAGTAAGGTGGTGGTGGTTGTTCATTGCAGAGGCTAGAATTCTCTACCAACCTCACACAATGAGGGGCCATCTCCAAAGGTGAGTCTAAAGTCTCCTCAGGACTCACCTTTGGAGATGGCCCTTTGTGGCCGTCTAGTGGCTAGCAGAGAGCAGGGGCATCAGAAGCATATGCCAATGTCACTATAGGCATATGCCAAATGCTGGTCCTGGTGGAAGATATCAACATTCTGAGTTTAGCTACCCTGTTTCTACTGTCCACAGGCCTTTACATAACTACAGAATGAAGTCTGGAATAGTTAAAAGATGAGTCCTGTGTGGGGGTTGAGAAAAGAGATTATCATAGCTCTACCTGTGTAGAGCTCTATGATACATGTCCCATTGCAGAATCTCATCCAACATTTTAAGAGTGAGGATTCCATTGTTCTATTATTGTTTTAGAACACTGCTATATTGTTGCAGTATACTGGGATGGGAATCATTTGGCCCATGGGTCATTTCCAGTCCTTTGGGAAATTCCTTGCATGGACTTGATGGCTCTTAGGGCCTGCACCAGTACCCAGCACTGAATGAAAATTGAAATCAGCTGAAGAAGAAAACAAAGGTTTCAGCTGAAAAACACCTTAGTGTTACTGCCCCGGCTAGTCCGAGCTTTGGGGATATTAAAGATATCCCTTGATATGGCAATTTGGCTGCACTTCTCTATTCCTCTCCACGTGCTTGCGAGGCCACCGGACAAGCACGTAAACAAGCTCGGCCATTAATAGCCGTAATATTCAAACTACAATACAGGCAGGCCAGAAATAGCTGACTCACTGCTTTAGGAGACCTCCAGGCAAGTACTCTAATTAAGTATGCACGCCACTTACAAAAGAGCCTCTGCCCTGCAATGGCAGCTTGATGGGTAAACTATACAACACCCAAGTACTCTGCGTTTGCATACTGGCTACTCTATTGAAAACTGCTACGATAACTCAATCATTCAGATTCTGACCTTTCGGAGGCTTTGTCTCCAACTCCAAATCTATTGTTTTCCCCACAAGTACGGCATAGCCTGCAGTCACAATTCTCTTATAAAAACCCTTGATTCCGAGACCTTCCTCGGATCGCTCCCGAGTTTCATCCCGCCTTGCTGCTGCTTTGCTTGGCGAGCCTCCCCTCAGCTCCACGTGCTGAGCTACATCACACCCCCAGCCTCGCTCTCTATTTTTCTGGGCTTCAGGACAGGTGAAGTATCACCCAAACCAGCAATCCCCCTAAAAATCCCTCTATACCACTCCAACCTTTATTTTCTTTAGTTATCTTGTATGAGTGTGTCGCATACACTGTTTTGCTTGTATTTAATAAACATCATTTATTATTTCAACTTTTGTGTTCTCCTTGACTCGACCGACCCCATAGACATAGGGTTCAAGATCTCGCTAAGTTACCCTGCCTCTCGTAACGTTAAGCAGTGCTCTGAGCTAATTTTCCCCACCTTGAGTTGAGCACATTTTGGTGTCCCTCCTGGGACCCCCAGTACACAGGGTAACATTAGGAACATAGTTTGGGCTTTATGACACATCCCCAAACTGCCCACCCAAGAAAGCAAAAAGAAGCTTCTAGTCTCTTGCAACATTTCTTCCTCTTGTTGTGGTCCACTGAAGGTGTGCCAGAGCTAAAATTGGTCTTCCCATTCCTGATGCATGTCTACCCCATGGTAAAATGTCTGCTATACATCAATTTTTCTTGTCCCACACCTATGCTGTGTAGCACTTCAGAAATGTAGATGTAACTGAACAAGGAATTTCAAATTGAGGTTAAAAAATCATTTACTAATACAATATGTTGTTCTCCAGAAAGGTTTAACCACAGGATAGAAACTGATGCAATTTATGTGATCAATTTGCAGAAGAGAAGGTGAAGAGGGGACATAATAGCCATGCTTAAGGGATGTCATATTGAGGAGGGAGCGGGCTTGTTTTCTGCTGCTCCAGAGACTAGGACAAGGAGCAATGGATTCAAACTATAGGAAAAGAGATTCCACCTGAACCTCAGGAAGAACTTCCTTATGGTTAGAGCTGTTTGGCAGTGAATATGCTGCCTTGAAGTGTGGTGCAGTCTCCTTCTTTGGAGATTTTTAAGCAGATGCTGGACAGCCATCTGTTGGAAGTGCTTTGGTGTGTGTTCCTGCATGGCAGTGGGTTAGACTGGATGGCCCCTGTGGTCTCTTCCAACTCTATTATTCTATGATTCTATGAATTTATATTTTAAGATCTTTGAAAGATGGAATTCTGTCTGCCTCCAGCCCACACCTATGGTTGATGAGAACATGGAGAGAACCCTTTTGGTGGCTGCTCCCACTGTGGAACTTCCTTTCATACAAAGTTAGGTGATCTATGAGATCTTTTCACTGGCAGACAAAGACCTTTTTATTTAAGCAGGCCATATGTGCAAAAAGCAGCAAATGAAGGCCTACATAAGAAGCATGGAGTCATTCATTATTACTTGCTGATGTCTGCTCATTGTGCTACTCTTAAAAGGAAAGCCAGTTTGAATTCCAGCAAACGTAAATGATATTGCCTGTTTTGGAAATGCAATGTATAACTCACAGTGTTTTCACATTTGTTTTGAGGGAAGGGCTTTTTTTTGGTGGGGGGTGAAATATAGCCATCCTTAAGCAATCCTTCATCATTCGTTATGGCACACTTCTTCAACCTGCTGCAAATGTGTTGTACTACAGCTCCCATTATGGCTGGATATGCTGGGAATGGAAATGCTGGTTGAGGATGATGGAAGTTCTAGCTCCACACATCTGGAAAGCACCAGTAAGGGATGGTTGCTTTAGGACCATGTAATGTGTTGGAAATTCTCAATAAGTTGAAAAAGAACACCAAGAACCCTCTGGGACAGAACAGAGAAAACTGCTTTATTCTAAGTCAAGGAATCAGCCTGGAGTCTTCTCCGTACAAAGGATGTGCTTTACCATTGAGCTACAATGTCTTCTGCTTCAGTCATTTCACTCTCAAATTATTATTCCTTTTTTCCTTTTGTATAAATCAGGTTGTTTTTCAAAAGGACCCAAATCTTACCTGTAATACTGCTGTCCCTAAAATGCATGAGCAAACAAGTATGTAGAACAGGAAAACTTCTGAAATGCAGAAAACATGTGTTTGTCTCTGAGGGAAACAAAATCAAACCAAACAAGCAAATAGTATATAGACACAAGTCTCTTGGGGTAAAATCTCAATGCAAGTCCATATGTTTTAACAAATTAAGAGGTAAATAATGTGCCAGCGTTATAGTTCAACTGCATGAATGGACCTCTAAAAATGAGATATATCTATTGCTTCTACAGTTTTTTCTTGTACAAAAAACAAAAAAACCAAAACCTGACAGTAATGTACAGCTTTATTTTGATGAATACTACTGTAATTTAAAATTAACTCTTCAGGGCTTCCAGTGAATGGTGTGGTCATTTGAAGCTGAGGCTGCATGCTTTCTCTCCTTATGCCTGGCAAACCGCTAAAAAAGACTGATAAAATTCAGTTTTTCAATGAGAGGATGTCATCAGGGACATCTCTGTGAATAAAAAGAGAAACGCAAAGGTTACCACATGTATCCTTGCCACACAGTACATAATACTTCATTTGAAACTTTAGCTTATTGGTAAGAGGTGTCCAAATGGTTAAATTTTACTCTGTATTTTTTTTTTCATTTTGTTAGTCATGAATATATCCAACCATACAGAGGCCATCAAAATCTTGCCACTAGAGACTATAAAGTCTACTTACATAGGGTTCCTGGGATTTTTCATGTTCTTATGGAAAATATCTCTGAAATCCCTGAGCTGAACATTTTGATCTCATTTGTGGATGTGAGCGATACTGAGAAAGGGTTGAGGAGTGAAGAGAACACTTTTCTTGCATAATTTCATTTGTCAGGAGAATCTTGACGCTGACATTGGAAGAGTGATTTAATTGATTTTAATCATACACCTGAGATTGGGAAATTGAGCCCTCTGTCCTGAAAAATAATTCTAGGCTTCTCTGAGAATGTCTAATTCGTAGCTAATAGTTTCCTTCCTTCCTCCCCTTGAAGTTTTGTTATGAAGTTTAGAAATGCAGATGAAGGACTGACACAAAGAAATATTAACCACAGCCTCCAGATTAGCAAATCATTCTCACAGTTTCAGTTTGTGTGTGTGTGTGTCTGTGTAATAGAGTCAGAGCAGTGTTTTGGACAGTAAACCCATTAACAATTTATGTTTGGCACAGAGAAAATAAACCTCTGCACACATACGCACTATGTTTGGAATCATTAATAAGGATTGCTGTCCAAGGATAGTGAGAGGATTAGTTCATCAGGGGTGTGAAAGGACACAGTCCTCTCACACCCACCCTGTCAGTGGGCCAAAAGACACATTGTTCTGAATGTAAAGCAGATAGTTACATCTGTGTTTGTTTGTCTGTTTTTAACTAATTACCTGAATGAAGAGGAAGTTCATACTGGGAACACAGCATGTAAGGAGGGTAAGTTTATCCCCTTATTCCCCAAATATTTTCAGAATAAATTTTGTCTCCATGTTTACATAGGTAGGGGGCTTAGAAAAAAAATTCTCACCAGTGTCAATGGGGACTCCCCCACCCAACCTTAGCAGCATCATGGGAGCAATATATTCCTTCTGATGGTGATTGGGCAGAGATAAGCCTTCCCTCCCCATGTATTGCTTCCTAATAAGAATACATTTACCGACATTGGCAATTCGTGAAAACAAAGACAGAACTACATGCAACATGCTGTTATGCTTATGTAATGTTCAGCTTGACACTAAAACAGCCCCTTTTGGATGTCTGGAAAGGGAAACAAATGTTATTCAATATGTTATTGTATTTTCGTTGCCAAGGACCAATAAAAAGTTCTTATCAGTGCAATGGGGACTCTTTTTTTTCAACCTTAGATGCACTGAGGGGAGGAATATATTCATTATGATAGTAACTGTGCAGTCATAAGACTTCCCACACTATGTGGTGATGGTGATTGGGAAGGGATAGGACTTCCTCGAGAGGTGTTTGTGTGATTTTCTGCCTCAGGTCTCAAAATAATGCTGGCATCCTGAGGTAATATACCATTTGACTTGGGTAGTGGACAACCATTGGCTGCTATATCTGGGGCTGCAAAGTGCCTTAGGTCAGCCATGGGTCTAACAAGAGGAAAACTAATATTCAGAGTCAGTGAATCTTCAGTATTGCCCTGGACTTTGAATGGCTACGGTTTTCATCCCGTCTAACTAAATGCTGTACCATCAAAGAGTACAAATATCTTTAAACATAGAAGTGCGAGTCAGATTACATTCTGCATGGCAAAGAGCCAGGTTATTTTACATCTGCCTGTCAGTCAGATGACCTTCATGTACAGTTATTAACTATCATTCAGGTGGGATTAAGGTCAGTAAGAATTCCACCCTCCTCAAAAACAAACTATGTTAAAAGCTAGAGTAGAAATATTTAGCTTTGCTTTGCAAAGTACCTATATAGGTTTTTGAAGGTAAATATGCTGTCCAAAAGATGTTACTTTCCCTCTTGTGACCTAAGACATTTGCTTCAAGAAACTTCAAGAAAGCCCCCCTCAATTCTACTCTATTATGTTCCAGTATCATTGCCTGGTCAATGGTTTTACTTTTATCAATTTGGGAAAAGGCAAGGAAAAGGAAGTTGAAGCACTTTCTTCCTCTATTTCAGCTTTCCTCTCCTGCCACTTTCAACTCACTGTGAAGTTGCCTTTCAAATCCAAGTCTTGCTGCTCCTTTTCTTGCTCCCCCTCTTTCTTTTCCGCTATGTCTTGGGTAGGGATGGAATGGGAATGCACCAGTTTCTCAAATGCTTTCAAATTTGAGATCCTGATCCATTTAGGAACTGGTGCAGGAAGACAAAAAAAATGAATGTCGTGCAGTTTTGCTGATACTTTTACACCCACCCCCGCACCCCATACTAAGCAGCTTTAATTGAAAATTGCTCAATTTTTCCAGTGGTCAACTACGGGATACTGTTTTTCTGCAACTTTTCTTCTGTTTTTCTTCCCTCTCCATTCCAAACCAGAAATCATCAGCTGTGAAAAGATGTTAGAGCTGTAAAACCAACTAGGGTTTTTTTGTGGGGAGAAGGGAGGTTTCCCAAAAGTTGGCAGCCTTTGTTTGAGAGCTGCGGCCTCTTGCCAGGACTTCTGTGAAAGATTGAGGGGAAAGCTGTGGAGGGAAGTTGCGGGGTGGGGAAACTGTGGATGTTGGGCATATGGTGATGTATTTTTCTTGCAACTTCCCAGTAAAGCTCAATCCTGACAAGAGGGTGTTAAAAAAAAAAAGACATTTCAGCTATCAAAGCAGTGGGGGAGGGGGGACTGAAAAGTCTTTTCACAACCACTAGTGAGGCTAGTTTCCAGAGAAAGCTGCTCAACTTCTTGTCATCTCAGGAAAAAAAAATCCCACACCCCCAACAGTGTTGGAAGAAGAACAACACCCAGCAGGATGGGGAAGACTGACAATTGGCATCCCTGGTCTTGAGTGGTACTAAGGTTCTAACATACTCCGGCAGAAGGGATGCTTTGACTTGTAAGACACTGTGTAACCAGACGGAACACAAACCTGTCCCTCCCCCAGGTTTTGTTACTATGCAATATAGGCTTTGCAATCCTGCCTCACTACAATTCAACAATTTGGATTGTGCTCCAAATTATTTCTGACCAGCTGGAACCAATTCAGGGCTGAATCAACATCAACATTGCATTTTCAAAATCTTTGCACCATCCATTGACTTGCCCCAGGAAAACAAAATGGCTGCAGCCTATTTGCTCTTTTTGCCTAATTGCATGGAATTTGGAGACATCTTTGGAAAGGACTAAACTTGCCAGATTGCAGGCAGGCAGGCCATAAGAATTTTGTGCTTTGGTTTTGCTGTGTCTTCAAGTTATGATGATCCTAAGGCAACCCTATTACATGGTTTTCTTGGCAAGATGTGGACATAGGGAGTTTTCCATTGCCTGCCTCTGAGGCTGAGACAATGGCCATTTCCACAATAGACTGTAATAGTGCTGTTATTCCACTTTCAACATCCTATGGAATCCTGGAGTTTGCAGTTTAGGGAGGGGTCTTTGACAATTCCATAGAATGTTGAAAGGAGAATAATAGCACTATAACAGTCTAGTGCGGAAATGGCCAATGTGTCTTGCCCAGGGTTACCCAGTGGAATTTGGTGGCTGAGTAGGGATTCAAACCCTAGTCTCTTGGAGTCATACTCCAACACTGAAAGTACTCCTCCATGCGATGGCTCTCTAATGTTGTGCTAGATGCCCATAAAGTTTGTTTGAATATTGTTAAGTATGTATGCTACTTCTTGTTCCCACTATGGAAGTGTCTGTGATATGTGTATGTGTGTGTTTATTCTGTGCTAAGACACTACTTCTATTCAGGCTTTATGTTATCTAGGTAAAATAAAAGCACAAGGAGGGAGCACACCAGCTCCATGCCCCTTTCTACTCATACGAAGAGTTACAGATTAAAGAACAGAACACAAGGTGTACAAGGAAGCTTTCTGCACAATCCTGAACCCTGAAAAATCAGTGCTCCTCTTCAGATCATCATTCTGCAGAGAATGAAGAATGGAAGCAATAACCAAGGTGGGCAGTGTGAGCATGGTCCCCTGTTCTGTAGGTTGTTTTTTCTTCTGATTTAACATAATGCCTAAATGGGGTGGGGTTGGAGAGGAACACAGTATAAACAAAGAGATAAACATGGGAAAAAACACAACAAAAACAGACTGAAATAATAATTAAGAAACCCAAATCTAACTAAAAACTAGGCCCAAAACAGGGTTGGTGGTTGGCTATGCTGGCCAGAGCTGATGCTTTACTAAAAGAACACTGACATCAGCACAGATTGACTCGAAAGCATCAGTAAATATAGAGAGGAAGAAACAATGGAACTGGATTGGGAAAGGATTAGGAAAAGAGGATGGGAAGTTGTGTATTGGTAGAATGAAGGGAGAAGAAACACAATCCACCAAATTCCAACAAAACTTTCTACAGACAGAGAGCTAGAAAACAAGAGAAAGATAACTGATTAAGCACTTGTCACCATATATCTCCCCACCTCAAAGTATTCTGATATTAGAGCAAGGGTGGGTGAAATGCAGCCCTTCCAGCTGTGTTTGAGCTATAGTTCCTATCAGCCTTTGTCAGCATAGTCAACGGAGAGGAGTGCTGGAAATTGCAGCCCACCAATGCCTGGAGATTACATTTAACCCATCATGTTGTAGATTACTGATCAGATTCTTCCCACAGATCAGAAGCTAACCCTGTCAATGAGAAAACATAACTACCTTTCTGCCCCTTTACCCAACCTGGCATTTTTCTCATATGTCAATGTTTGATAACACACCTTTTTAGTGCAATGTGATTTGTAGGTCTTCATATCAGTTCAGGCTGACCCAGCCTAGATGTGATCTAGACCATTCTGGCTTGGATTGAACAAAAATCGCTTTGGGATTCAGCCACAGTGGCTGCACAGCCATAACACAATATTTATACTTATAAACAAGGGAAAATCCTAGACACTACTAAACTGTCAGCCGTCAAGCTGAAATGTTTGCCTTAGGAGTGGGGGCATGCTAACCCATCTTCTCACCAGAAGCTTCCCCTCTTTTAGCATGCTGTTCTGTGCGATTTAAGGGCTTTCCATCTGCACTGAAACAGAAAAGTTTACAGTTGCAGTTGCTCATCTTATCACCAGAACCTTCCCTTCCTTACTATCTACCCTGAAACTGCAAGGTTTACAGCTGTAGCTGCTTTGATGCAAGAGGTAAGACTGCTTTAGGTCAGAGATCACTAGGGACCGACCAAGGTATTCCAAGATTAATGGACATATATTCTGATGAAAGGAATGGCAACAGCTGGTATTCCATATTGAAGCTGTAGATTCATAACCTAGAGTTACAGTTCTGTAACTGCCTGATATTCAATAAGATTATGTAGCTATTCTGTAAAACTATAAAAATGCCACCTCAGCCTACCTGAAGACCCAACAGCTGGATTAGTCCATTTACTTTTCAATTTGGGTGGAAGGAGGATAACATTTCCACCCCTTCCTGCCAGTGACTAAGGCTGTGAGAATCAGAAGCAGGATTCCTTTTGCAAGTTCTTGTGATAGTCTTGCTCACTGGTAGGAGGGGGTGGAAATCTTCCTCATACTCCAATCAGAAGCTGAATTGACATCCTTTGTTCAATCCAGCTGTTGACTTTTAAGGTGGGCTGAAGCGGGTCAGGCCAGGAGACATTATGCAAACTTTGCTAATTAGCTTCTGTAGAATACTGGCAAATATATCTTGCAAATATTTCAATTTTACTTGGCAATTAAAACTATTTCAGCTGAGTTTCTCAGGAAAGGGCTACATTTTGAAGAGATTCCATTTATTTTACCAGTGTCATCTATATTCTATGCTATGACCATTCATTTTTGCTAACTTGCTTAATCTAGACTTATGCAATGGAGACAATAGGTGTTGGGCTGGGTAGAAGTCTCCAGAGCACACACAGTGTACAAATATGCACAGACTGATTGAAAGGAAGGCCATGAATGCTTGTAGAACAATGTTTGCAAAGCTATTTGAAGGTGAAACATACTGTGCATAGCATTATTATTATTATTTTAATATAAAGGGGATAGGTCATTGTGCAAGGAAGCAAAACAAACTTTATGATGCCCATTCATTTTGCTGACTTCTTTTTTGTCATTACCCTTCTTTGGTGATTAAGCACCATTTGTCTTATAATTTTAATGTTATCTTTAACACACATAATAAAGTTTACATAATTATAGCCTATTAATATAATTTGCATGCATGTTAGCCGGAAGGCGAAGAAAATGTTTCATCACCCGGCATGTAATTTGCCTTCTTTAACTGTTTCCCTTTTCAAAAAAGCATCTTCATCAATATATTGGCACTCATAAAAAATGAAGATAGTGCCACTAATTTTTGTTTGGATCCTTTCAGGAATTCTGAGACACAATGTTCCCATAAAATACAGATGGGCTAAAAATTCCAGTGCTACTGCAAAAGGTTTAAATGTTTATGCTTTCTTTGGTTTGGTATATCAATTCCAATTTTGCTGTTCTATTAAAGACCTGAACTCATTATTACAAGTCAATAGCAATACAATACAATAAATAGTAATAAAAACACACAAATTAGTAATCATTACTTAGCACTGTAATTCTTTACATATTTAGTTTAGAATAAACCACATGGAAATGACAAGGACTTACAACTAAGTAGATTTACATAAGATTACACTATGAATATCTAATATTCTGTGCTCTTTTCCTAAGGGCCAGCCCAACCTCCTTAACTGCTTCCTTTGAGCCCTTCCTCAAGCATTATCTCTTGAAGAAAAGTGCTGTGGCTCCTATATAGCTCTGTTTACATCCTCTGAATTAGCCTGCTGCTCTCAAAAGTGGTAGAGGATCTTAACCTGTCAGTCTTGAAGTAAGATTCCACTGTAGTCCAGTTGGTCTAGCTAGCTTCTATATATACAAAATGGAAGAGGTGTTATCTTGTCCTTTGCCCCAGACAGCAAAATGTCTTTGGGCATCCCTATCTTTCACCTCTGGATGAGTTCCTTAGACACCCCCTTCCCTAGATATGATGGTAAACCTGGTCCTATTCACTGAAACTGGGGAAACTACCACTATTTTCAAAAAGCGGTGGAAGTGTGTGTATTTGTTGCTTCATAGCAAAGCCACACCAAGACTTTGACTTTTAAAAATGTTCATATAAGTCTGGAGAAAATAGGAGTCCTTCTGAGAGGAGGCAAGTTCAAAATGCTGCACTATGTTTTGCAAAAGTGTTAATGTGTTCCCCTCCTTCCCCTCCCCCACATCTCCACCTTTTCTTTTCTGGTAAATGGCAAACATTTACAACCCAACTAAAACAGTACCAGGAGAAATCCTGTGTTTGCTCTTTGGAAGATATTCAATAAATTATAGTGAGCTGCAAATGTCATTGGATAGGGAATGGAAAGAGCTTTACCTTTAAGTCTTTAAGTAAAGACTTGCAGCTGGTGCAGCAGCTAGGTAATCCCTAATGATAAGCTCCTTTTAATGCGAGGGTGAAGCAGTTTCCATACAGCTACTGCTGCATTAACCTTACCCTAGGTATGGTGCAGGTGAAACACAGCCGTGTACTCAGCAGCTTTCCTTTCCTCTGCTTTATTCTCCTAATGCATCTCCAGCCTCCTGTAAAAGATCCCCTTATACCAAGGCAAAAAGATTGCAGTTCAAGCCTATTATCAACAAAAACCTGCCAAAGGGGCTACATTGTCAGACTTTATGATGGTACTAACTATTCTGTTGTTCTCTGGAGACCAAACTTAGACCATTAAATTCCCTTCATTTGTGATATCAGTGACCTGGACGGCAGACATAGGTCTTTTGATGTAAAAATGCTAGTGCAGGAACCAATGGTACCATCTAGTTTCCCCTTAACGTATATCATAAAAGTGTAATGGTGCTCTTCCAAAGAAAAAGTGACACTCCTCTTGTATAATACAATTATACGAGGATGATGTTTTCCGGGGAGTTTATTTGATATTATGATGTGCAGAGACTTTGCCCATTAAAATAAACTATGAAGCTGACTTCACTCTATTACTTTCAGTAGGCTAAGTGTATTGTCTCTAGTAGAGTATAGATAATTTTCATGCAACAGGGAGCTATTTTCATATCCCCTTCATGTAACAGATGAGCTTATAAATAGGCTTGGATTTACTCAGAAACCAACAAATGCAGTGTCTATAGACACATTTAAGACAAAGGCTGTTTTCCAAATGGTCTCCTTTGATATGGAGGCTCCGGTGAAATGCTTAGTTGAGTTGACGGATTCCTGCTATTTATAGTAAATGTGCCACATATTGAAAAATAGCATTGCCTTTTTTTCCTCCTGAAAGATTCTCTCCTCCTCACTCCCACCCCATTTCTATCAAAAGACCCTTCATGTGTACCCAGAAATCCTCAGAGCTAAACCTATTAGTAAACAACACACAATGATAGCTCACTGGCAAACAGTGAACAGGTTTAAAATTAATGAAATTGCTGGAACAAAAATAAACAGAAGAGGTAACTATGGTTGCAGTTATGTTCATGGTTTAGCAAAGAGAAGAATGACCCTGCTTTTGGATGATGCATTTTGCAGTGATAACCTCCTGAAGCAAAACATTAAAAATAAAATAAAATAAAAACAGCAAGAACAAAATGAAAAATGATGTGATACTCTGATGTACCACTATTTGCCAGAGGCTCACATGCTCTGACTAAAACCATTTAAGAAATGAAAAGGTGAAACAAGCTTTATTGTTCTCCGACACAGGACAATATACAGGAGAGTAATTTTTTTAATTGGTTCTGCCTTTTTCTTTTCTTTTTTTGTATAGGAGTAAAATTAAAGCAGTCATACACCTCATTGGCCTTGGGCAGTATAATCTCACAGATGCAGTGGCTGTAGTGGGTTAGGATTGGGCACAAACTTCTTTTGCTGGCAGCAATTCCCCTTTGCTATCTGAATACTCTTCTGCCAGCTGATCTGAGAGAGCAATCTGCCAGCAGACCTGCTCTGATGTCAGAATTGCTGAAAAAGAGAAGAGAAGTAGTGAGGTGAGGAAGGAGCTGGTTTATGCCAGATCCAGATCACCTCCAGCTCAGGGACAAAGCCACAATGTTGGCAACAAAGTTAGACCATGGGCCCCTAGGCTGGGAAGGAACTGTATTCAACAGAGTTTCAGCTGGCCTAGTGTTGGTTCAGCTGCCTCTTTTCCATGTCGGTTATCCAGAATTGCATTCTCTGTCTTAATTTTCTTCTTTCCTTCCTCATACAAGTAACCTGAGACTTCTGCATCCTTTATATAGGGGGAACCTATAGTAAACAGCAGCTTGATAGAATTGTGAGTTCTTGTGCTGATGGTATGCTGTGTTTTGTCTTTCTTCTGGCCCAGCAAAATGTGTTACACTGGAAATGGAATTAAATACAGCTTTTCTGGTTAAAAGGTTCATTTTTTTTCTTATATTTTGCCATAAAGCTTACAGGATGGAATGGAAGCTTGTTTGTGCTCACTTTCCAAGTGGGAGAGTGCTATTATGCTTATACTCTTCTTATGGACCTCCCATAGACACTTCAGTGGGCCATTACGTGAGCAGCACCCTGGACCGGATAGGCCATTAGTCTCATTCCACCGAGCTTTTCTTGTATTCTTAAAATTTCTGTACTTTTTGTCTCTGGTGTTCATGGGCCAGTATATTTTCCCCTGGGTGTTCACAGTCCAGATTTCTTCTGCAGCCAAAAAACAAAACAAAACAGGGGAATTTGTTTGGAATACATAGCAATGTCAGATGTCACATTCAGCAAGATCTGGAAGCACTAATTAATTAATGCAGAACACATCTAGATCATGAACTCCTGTTTGGTTCTATCAGCCTCTTTTTTAAAATGAACTCTTAAGTGGTGAAGTAAAATCTCTCAACACTTGAGTATGCCAAGCAGTGTACAGCGGGCCCTCCATTTTAGTGGGTTCAGTATTTGTGGATTTGATGATTTGTGGGTTATTGTATTTATTTATTTGCTTGTTTATTAACAAATTCTAACCCTCTTTTCCCCTGCTACAGAAAAATGTGTTCCCTCTAGGAATGTCTGGGTCCTGGGACCTTTCCCTGCCATGGAAAAAAAAATATGTTCCTTCTAGGAATCTCTGGGTTCTCCAGCATGGCTATATGGTCCACTTCCAGAAGAAGATTTGCACTAGGGGACCTAGAGATTCTTAGTGAAGTGTTCTCAAATCTACTTTATAAAAATCAAAGTTTGTGAGTGAGTTTGTCTGTTTATCTGTGTCAGGAAGGCAAAGACCTCTTGTTTGGCTGTTTGAGGTGAGAAGACCTCATATGATTGGCTGGCTGTGAAGATTCTATGGAATCCTAAGGTTGGCAGTTTTGGGAGGGGCCTTTAGAATTCTCAGCCAGAGAACTCAGGCCAGTTGCAATGGAGACGAGACCTAGCAGCAACAAAAAGGCAGTGCATTCCCTCAGGAAGCCAAACTCTGTATATTAATAACTCTGAATACAGATTGGATTGGGGAATATGAGGAAAAGCTACAGGTACTGGACAAGACAGAGTGGGGAATTAGAGACACAGGATCTCAAATCTGTGTATTTCAACTGCACCTAATTCCTAAGATAAGGTAAGGTAATTCCTAAGGTATTTGCTGCCCACCCCTTGAAATGAAGAGACCACATGAGACTTGGGATGAACTATGGGCAATTTTGTTAATTATTGCCTACAGCAACCAAGAAGAGGCCAGCAGGGGAGGTGAAGCCACAGTTTAAAAGTCCCACCTGGGCCACCCCCACTTCCCAGCTGCCAGTGTGACAATGGTCATGCTGGTGATGTGGTCCCTCCTTGAAGGGGGGACAGCAAAGTCACCTCCCTCCCTGAGCCGCTTACAGCACGGGTGGAGGAGAAAATGAATTCTACCAAGAATTACCTATGAGAAAATAAAATCCCAGGTAATACCAGGTAAATACAGCTAGGGGTGTGTGTGTGTGTGTGTATATAGTTTGTAATTTTTATTTTTATTTTTCCACTTTTGTGAAAGATCTTGCAGCCCTAACCCTCACAAATGTGGGGGGTTCACTGTGATTAAATAAGCAAATCCAGCTGTAGATCTGGAATTTTCAAGTACTACAGTTAAGATTCAAAGGCCATGAGTGTAAGGACTAGCTTCTCTTCCAAAGTCTAGGAATCAGTGAAGTATCACTGGATAATGTGGCATGTTTCTAGTAGTATCAATTTTTTTGTAATTAAAAACTATTGTGATGTCTATGGTGTCTTCATTCAGATGCTTTGTCAGTTTGTTTGGAATTGCTCCCAAAGCAGTAGCAGCAGCAGCAGCAGCAGTAGTAATTTTTGTTGTTGTTGTTGTTGTTGTTGTATTACTATCATGCCAATCATATTCCAATTTATGACAATGGTTCCTGACTTGTAATAATGAGAAGACAGAGCTCGTGAACTGTCTGCAACCTCTTGTTGTTTGTAATGTCTCCCAGGCCCTTTAATCCTCTTATCCTTTCCTGATATATATATTGTCCTTATGTGGTTCAGCCATCTTTTCACCACTGTCATATGAAATCTCCAAGTAAAAGAAATTAAATCTTCAAAAATAAACAAACCCAACCCTTGAGATTTGCATCTGGAGTATATTAAACATGTGAAGCACATTTCCACAGTTCATGTAATTGGATAATCAGGCTGCCAAATTTTCATTTCCTGGTTGCATTATGTAATTTCTTTTTTTAAAAGAAAAGAAATTCTGAACAGCAATTTGAAACACCAGCCTACTTTTCTGGACAGCAGTGAGGAGTACTCAGAGTTAAAAATATTGGAATGACAGGTATACGTTGCAGGCAATACATACCAGATTCTCAACCCATTGAGCTCACTTGTTCTTTCAGCCTTGACATTACTACTTCTAATAATGGCCCAAAGGTTGTGGCCACTCTACCATTAAGAATAGGAAAAATTGTTCAGATGGCATGTTTTGCACAGTCCCTTAAGCTGATTGTTCTTGATTTCTTAGGTAAACATTAGGCTATAAAAGCCACAATCTCTGAAGAAGTAAAGTACCATGTAGTAGTATTATTATTACCAGAAACTGAAGCCTTTGGCCACTTCACTTGCTTTACAGATCATAACATCTTCTGCAGAACATGCAGAAGCTAAAAGACTGGCTCCACATCAGATCAGACCAGGGATACAATAAAATAAGTCAAAGAAAATTCCCACCTATATATGGCTGAATGACTCTTTGAGCAATAAAATGTCATTAGTGACTATAAAATGCTACAAGGGGATGATGGAGGGCACTCTGGATTTGGCTTTCTCCCAGTAAAGTCAGTGCTGAGAGCTCATGTGCCAATTTGCAGTGCTACTGACTCTCTTTCTATACTATTTCATTTCTCAGTCACTGCCATAGTAATTTGATGATAAATTTTCCCCTTTCCTCCATCACTGCTGTATATTTCACCTTGATACAACTCTGACTGGTCTAGAGTTGTAAAGAATACTCAGATTTTCTCATCCTCGATGGAAATGGGTATACCTACATAACAAGAATGTCCACTGCACAATCTTTCACATCTGGGGAAATTTCAATGAAAAAAAAGTTTGTTTAAAAAAATCCTTTTTAGTATAAAACCTAGCATTTTTTTTTTTGCACAGTACAAAACTCACTGTTCCAAAATATGCCTTTTTTTTTACATAACACCCAATTGTTTTTTTGTACAGAACCCAAGATTTTTCTGCAAAAACCATTTTTTCCACAAAAGTGCGACAAATCATTAAAAAATGCACAGAAACTCTCATACTCTCACTCCACTTAGGAGAAAGTTTTTTAAAAAAATTATTCTTAGTTACATGAGGATTTAGATCTTAGTTACATGATAATTTAGATCCCTATACTTTTCCCTTTTCTCAGGCTTTTGTTTGCCTGCCCCACTATTTTAAGCAAGGAATAACTGGCTCAGAAAAACTTAAAAAAGCCTTCCAAGGTCCTCTCATATTCCTGCCAAGAAAAGCCATCAATGGCCAGTGTTGAATGATGCCAGTGCATATAATAGTACAATGGCCTGATATTCCACTCATAGATACCAAGTTCTGGATTGTGTGTAACTGGCTTACATGCTATCCAACTTCAATTTGTGTAATTTCAATTTGTGCAAAAAGCCAGTCCAATTTCCACTTGTGCAATTGACCTGTGGTGGCGAAACCAGTTGCACAAGTGGGCAGCTTGCCTAAGTATGGCAAGAGTTAAGTGTCCCACTACTTGAATAACTAAAGAAATGTGCTTGCAAAACTGGCACATCATTTCATTTTGTTAACCATATGTTGGATTCAAGTCATGAAAATCTGAAACCCACATAGCAGGGAGAAAGCTTTAATTTCTCTCTCTCTCTCCTTCTCTCCCTCTTTTTAATATATATTTTAACACAGAAATATTTCCATGCTCTGTTTTCATCCCAAAATGGACTTTAGGATGGCATGTATAAAACTTCAAACACTTTCATGCTACAAAACCAATATTAAAGCTGTATGTCATTAGCAATGCAATTGTCAGGCAGTTAAAAAAGGAAACTATGCAGTCTGCTACAATCACATAAGCAAGTTAAAATACCTCAACTTTTTTTAAAAAAAAATCTTTTTTTTTAAAAAAAATCTTGACTTAGTGACTGAAAAAGAAATATAATATATACTATAAGAGCCAGTCATGCTCCTCCTCAGGAGGGCATTTCACAGGTGGAGCCACACCATGGAAAAGGTTTGCCAGTGCAATGCACTCCGTAGAACAACAGAACTTAAAGACTTCATCTAACAATCTTAATACAGGAAGACTGGTATGGGAAGAGATGCTTATTTATGTATCTGAGTCCCGAAGTATTTAGGCCTTTAAAGCTAAATATCAGCATCTTAAATTGGATATGAATAGACTGGCAATGTAGCTATCTCATGGTCAGTGCTACATATCTTCACTTTTCACACTGGTCAGAATTCTCACAGATGAATTTTGCACTAGCTAAATCTGAACCACTCTAAAGAGCAGCTATACTATAGTTATCAACCTTAGGGGTTACCAGAGCACAAGTCACCATAGTCAGTAAGGATGGGCTCCAAATTAATCTGGTACATGTTTTAACACTTAATTTGCATTTTCTGAATGACTATGTGACTTGGATACAAATTAGCTTTTAGTGTTCCACACTGTACAATATCCTGGATGCAGGTCTACAAAAGAAACTGTGTAATAGAGGTATATAGTAGGAAAGCTACACACAAAAAGTGGACATTGTGAAAAACTGTATTCTGAATGGCTCACATTAGGGAAGGAGAAGATGACACCACTAAGGCTCTTTTTGCAGCCCCTCAGGTATCCCTGTGGCCCTCAAAGTTAGGAATCAAAATATTTTCCATCCCAAAATGGTAAATAAATACCTCCTAAGCCTCTAAGAACACTGTAGATCAGCTTGCTCCATTTAGGAGGCCCTTCACTTTTTTTCTCCCATGCTTGGGCAAACCTTTGCTTCAAATAGGAATTGACGGTCTGGTAAATTCTTACCGGGGGGTGGGGGGATGAAAAGCTCCCTTTGGCCTTGAAACAGGTGGCAGTTTGTGGGGGGGAAATGCAGCAAAATGTTCAATAATGCCTTATAGAAGCTTTGAGAACATAATTGGTTATTTACAAGACACACATTTTCTCTCTCACTCAAATTTGGTGGGGCAATCAGGATGTGGCCCCAGTGGGAACTTCAGGAGAGCAAGGTGGGACTTCTAGTTCCCACTAGTTACCCACCTCCTTATTATAGGAAAATACTTATTCAAATTTGTATTTTGGTAAATTGTATGATAAATATGCATTAATTTCCATGCCTTTGAAATCAAATTGTTGTGTGGACTTTTTTAAAAAATCCACAAACTGATGGAGATATGGGGTGGAATTAACTGGTGCTTGGAAAAAGTACAGCCATTATAGAAAGGACAACAGGTATTCATAACGCTCAGGATGTTTGTTCCAGAAACTGCAGCTGGCAAAGGTATGGAAGCTGGGAAGATATTCCAAATCACTGAGGCCACCTTTTGAGTTAAAGGCCACCTCCAGGCTAAGGACTTGCTTTTTCAAGGAGATTGTGGACCATCCAGAAGATATACACTGATTTTTGGAATGAGAAATCTCATGATTATTATTTTCAGATGAATGATCATTAGTATAAAATAATCTAGGATAAGTTAATAAGTAATTATGAACTTGAGAAATTAAGTAAATAAAATAATAAGTGACAAGCAATAATTAATAATTATGGGATAAAATGTATGATTTAAAGGTTGGTGTAAATGTTTAAGTATTATGAACTGTTTACCACAAGGGTGGAAACCAATCTTGATTACAGTTAGAGTTTGTTAATATTTGTTCTAGCTATGTATATATGTCTGTTTATGCTTGTATGGCTGCATTTTTTTTTGTATGTGTGGATTGTGATTTTTTATTAATTTTTTAAAAATAAAAAAGAATAAAAGACAAAGAAATCATCTACTCAGAGTGGCTGGAATTCTACTGGTGAATTATATGTAAGGGTCACTCATGTCAGCCAGGGGACAGCAGTTCTGAGTGAGGAGATAGCAGAGAACATCCTTGTGAGAAGATACCATTTCCTGAGCTTCTTGGAAGCTGGTAGAGCAGTTTTATCTTCTGATAAGTACAGCTCATACAATCAATGGCATCAATAGCTCCAAGATGTCAAAAAGTTTACACAAGTTCATATTTCTCCTGTCTCTCTTCCAGTGGTGGTCATTCATCATGTCAACCAAGGTGGTTCTAGTGCCAAACCTTGCTTTAACCCAGATTCAAAAAGGTCTAGATCATCTGTTTGATTTTGTACTAACCAGAGTGACATTGAAACCAACCACCCTCTTAAGCACTTTTCTCAAACAAGGTATATTTGTGACTGAGTGATGATTATAAGACTCAAGGTCCAGTTGGGTTTCTTAAGGAGAAATCTCACAAGTGCTTTCATCAAAGCACTGGATAGATACATTTTTTTTTTCTGTTGGAACAACAGAATCCAGCAGAAGTGGGATGGGCCATTTCCCCATCCCACTGCAGCTCTTGCATGTACCCAAAAAGATTTGGTCCAGAAGGCTGGGAAACTCTCCACAATTGATTTTTGATCAATTCCAAGGGCTGCAGCAGGAAAGAAAGGCAGTTCTTTTACTCTGGCCCTTTCTGCATGTGGTTATTAAGGCGGGCCAATGTGTCTTGCCACAGAGGTCTTCTGCATGTTGGAGTGGACTAGTTTCGGTTTATTTACCTTCGTTCCGCATGTAATTCTGACTAAATGCACCCCCATGTGGTGGTAAACCGCACTATTTGAAAACCAGAAGAAATCGGTTTTCCAATTTTCAAGATCGGTCCGATTCATATTTTCACAGTGGTGCAGAAACGTACATTCGCGCCAATGCGAATTGGTGGTCGGGGAGGGCTCATGGGAAGGGCCAGGGGGTAGTATGGACTTACACACGTACGCACGTATGCAATGACGTACTAAACCATGCAAAAAAAAAAGGGGCCAATCATAGCCAATGGGGCGGGGTGAGGGGAGCAGCAGGAGTGGCCACGGCGGAGGCAGTGTGGATTCATGAACTCGCACTCCTCCGAATCAGAATGGAACATATGCAGTAGCTGTGCGGAAGGAAATGAGGGAAAGTCCACCTTGTTTTGAGCCCAGAAAATCCTGTAAGAAATGGCACAAGCCAATTCACCAGCCTCATGCAGAAAGGGCCTCTGATACCACTAAGTACCAAAAGAACGGAACTGGAAAGTTTTCTCTTGGACGTTTTGGAGGAATACTAGTAGCAATAAAACAGATTGCTCTTGTTGATGCAATATAATATACCTGGTCATAGTGATATGCATACTATCAGCTTTCCAGTCTCTTAATTTTCTGCAACTGAATATATATTGACTTCTTTCTTTTGCCAAAGGAACTGTAACCATTTTGTGGCTGTAAGGAAGATTTTCAGGAAATCACATCACATAACTGTGGTATTTAAGAATCCCTAACTTCATTATACCTTACTCCATAGTTAGCATGATAATGGATCTAGTCCTAACAAGAGACGTAAATCCATCTTTCCCATTTCTGGCTGATAGTAAAGGAGCTGCTTCACTGAATTTTTAAAACTGTGTTTCTCAGTAAATGAAACCATGTTGACTTAGTTCTTCATTGTTTTGTTGTCAGAGTCTGTTTCCATCAATTAATGGCCAAAAATGCTTCTGATCTTAAAATGTGGATAAAATGATGCCAATCGTGCCTGCTCTTTTACAGGCAATTTGACAGCTCTGGTTCTTGCCAGCGTTGTATTTTCCTCTGCTATCTTATTCCTTCCAAATGCTATCTGGCAGTATGTTACTAAGAAATTAGCCTGCCTTCCTACCTCTGATTGCCCAGATGGACATCTTAGGAAGCTAGAGGAAAGCAACTTGACAACTGGAAACCAGCCAGTTCTCTGGAAAGATGCATTGCATTGTGCATAAGGGACTGAAATGTTAAAGAATTAAAGGAACAGAAGGTGTCAATGCAAAAAGAGTACTGATTAACAAGGTGGCAAGTTCAAGGAGAACTATAAGTATTTTGCAATTTTTAGTGTGGTTGCCTCTCATAATCTCTCTATGTACTCCGCCAGCAAATCTACATTAGACTCAGAGAAAGAGAAAGAGATTGAAAGAGAGAGAACGAGAAAAAAGCAAGAGTAGAAACACCAGCTGCATGATTATTCCTTCCAAAAGCTGCAATATATTCTAGCTCACTTCTATTTACATATTTCTTTTAGAGTAATGGTTACCCCAGCATAGTAGTAGCTAAGATTTTTTAAAAATACAGTAAGTAATATTGTAAATCACAGATTCAAGCTGATTCTCAGGGCCAAACCCTGAAGCTATTTGTTGTTGTTGTTGCTCTGCACATTCCTTTAAGATGCAATTTGTAAAAGCTGAATACCAACTGTGTGCAATTTAGCCCTGGTGGCTAGAATTATACAGATCAATCTATAACCTAATAAAGTTTATCCACGTGCAAAAGCAGGTAAAAACCAATTCTATCAGATGCTTGCACTGAGACTTGGAATCATGGCCCCAAAGCAAACCCTAAGGAAGAGCAGTGTCTCAGAATCACCTTAACAGTGTTTTTTTTTTCTTTTTAAGGCTGTCCTTATATGGCACACCAGTACTGTACAAAGGGCTTGGATGTGTACATGTTAGAGTGATAAACAGCAAGTAAAATGGTTGTGTTGTCTTGCAAAAAGAAGGCTATAGATTGCTGCACACTCCAATACACCATGCAAGGCTACAGCAATTACATCTTCCATAAATTCTACCACCAGCCATTCTGCACACAGGATCTTCTTTGCTTGTTCTGGTATGTAGAACTCTAATTTTTCTGAAAATCCAGCAAGAGAAGAATGTGGCAAAATTCTTGAATGAGGAACAGGGCAATCCTGCTTGGCACCTTGGCACACAGAGTGTTTATCTCTTTCCAAGGACTTGGCAACCTTACCTGCAAAAGATCCGAGGAGCCACCAGAACAAATATTGGTCTCCAGCAAAGCAAGACATCTTTGCAATCCTGTCTCATTGGACTTCCACAGAATTAACATAATGCTTTTCTAAATTTACTTTGATATAAGGTATATTATTTTTATTTGAGCAGAATAAATTTTATATCCCACAGCCTCATCCTTTATATTGGAAATAAACAACTGTGAACATTTTTATGTCTGTTCTGACTAGAACAGATCGTGTTTTTGTTATTTTCCACTAATACAGAACAGTCAACGTTTACTTATCAGTGCTATAAGCTATCTTTAGTATTGGTTAAGGACAATAGTTGGAATTAAGACAAGCTTAAGAGTTCTGATCATTTGGGAATTGGAAAGGGTCAAATGGCTCTGGCAGAATTTTTTGTCAGGTGAAACCGGTTCAGAATGGACCAGCAATCCCACAATTGTCCAGGCCACTAAGATAATCAACATATACTTCTCCAGTGTCTGAGCTCCAACTTCACATATCAAGCCATCAAGACATAATATGAAATTATACATGCACACACATACACAGAGAGAGAGAGAGAGAGAGAGAGAAAGAGAGAGAGAGAAGGAGGGAAATAAGACAAACAGAAAACATAGGTGCTGAATTGCTAAACTACAGATCAGACTGGTGACATAAGCTGAGGCTCAGAACAAAAATTCATCTAAATTGTTCTGAATTTAAACACTGGTTTCCATTCTTTTGGGACACTTTACGCTTTAGGCAGAGCTTTTCTACAAGGTTTTACACTGTATGTGTGCATATTATACCTCCAAATTGCCTCCAAGCTGACAATTTTTCTGGTGCATGATGACTCCGCTTCCAAAGATCTACCTAGCCAAATTAAAAATAATCCCCAAAGAAAAGAAGAGAAAACCTCCAGCATGGCCTATTGTAAGGAACCTTTGACCTTGCAGAATATATTCAAATCTGAGAGCAAGACTGCCAGTAGAAGCTCAAGCTCTGTACAAATACTCCAGTATCCTGATTGATAAATATGCCATGTTTACTCTGTGATTACTGTGTAGTGTTTTATGCCCCTACTAATTTATTTGAAAGTCTTGACTTGTTAGGCTATAAATTCAGTAGGATTTGATAATGAGTGGTGTTGAAATAAATCAGCACCTGGGAAAAAATGTATTCCAAAAAAGTCTGCCCTCCTCCACACACACACACACACACACACACAATCTTTCACTTCATGGATCTCAGTATATGAAAAGGGATGACAGCCAAGACAGACAGACATATTAACCTTTTATAAATCCTTGGCATCTAATCCCTTTAAGTATTACTTCATACAATTCTCCCATAAAAAAGGCATATAACATTAAAGCTCTATATCACAAGTAGCTTTATTACTGAAAGCCAGCACTTATAGACAGTCTAAGAAGTCGGGGCAGGCAGGAGAGAGACAGAAGAGACATCTATGCTTGTTCGAGTATGTGTGTGCGTGCATGCGTGTTAGATGGATTTCCTTTGGTCCAGCTCATGTTTTTTAGATTTCAGATTTCCAGTTCAGTTTGAAAACAAATCCAATATGTGAGATTGTGTGCATGTGCTTCTGTTTCACAGGGCACATGGGCATACCATAGTTGTACATGGGTCTCTATTAGGTTGCTGTTCAGTAGTTTGGTGGTATTCAGACAATATTGAAACATTCCCAAATGAACTTTGCAGCGAGACATTTTCATTCGCTGCCTCCCTGCTCATGCATATTAACAAATGGTATGCAAGGCCTCATTTAATTCACTGATTTTACATTCGGATCACTTTCTCTTTTACAGCTATTTTTACCGGGCTTCATTAATCTTTGTTGAATACAATGGCATACATCTTTAATGCGGCCGCTGTCAAGTCATATTTCAGTAAGAGCTGCAAACTGAATGACAGCAAGCAATATTAATAAATTTAACATAGACTATATCAATTTTTAACAGAATGAATGTGGAAGCTAAATGTATTATTTTTTCGTTTAAATCATAGGGTTTATCACCAGTTAAGTAGCAGCGATTCCAGGAAACTTGTGACGTGCCGTACAAATAGATTTACATCTCATTAATAAGTAAATTAGGCAAATGCCTTTCAAGTTCAGACAAGTACATAAGTGTAATCTCCATATTAAAGGAGTAGTCTTTGATAAACCACGGAGGAATTGCAGCAGCCAACTATGTGACATGTTGCCAGAGCCTGAACTCTTCCACATTCCCACCTTTAATTATACTGGTTCATTACTAAAGAGATAAGTGTCTCTCCAGTTAAGATTCTATAAATGAACAGCATGAGGGTACCTCCCAAATCATTTTTGAAGAAACCATGAAAAGGTGGTAACGGTTATGAAAGAAACACACACACACACACACACACACACAAATTATCACCTGTTCTCTTTTTTCCTTCACTGTAATAACATTAAAATATTAAGGTGAATTCTTAAAAAAAGATCTCAGAAAGAAATAGCCTATTCAGGATGTTATTTTGTTTAAGAACAGAAAAGGTTGGGACAAGAAAGAAGAAACCCACTTGTGATTCATTTTTTTTTAAGGAAAAAAAATCCACCATAAATCCCAACAGATATAATTTGCTGCAAAATTTAAACCCAGTGAGAACTTGTCTGTCTGTGTTAAATAAAAAAGTTACGGTTGGTAGGAGACATGTTTTTGCAGTAGCTTTAGCGATTATAGGAAATTACATGCAAAGCCAGAGTTCTGATCCTAAGTTAATTTATAATTGGAAAAAACTTATTAATTAGCTATGGCATTCTAATTAAGAATTAGAGAACTGTGTGTTAAAAAGCCGGTCAATACCCAACAGTCAGAATATTATTTATTTATTTATTTATTTATTTATTTATTTATTAAAAAAAACATTCTGACAGCTATCTGTCCACTCTTTCTTGGTTTCTTTAGATCTATGCTGGGTGTTAATGGCAACTATCATTTGGAATGCATATATCCAAAGAAAGAAATATAGTTAATGAGAGGTTTTTTTTAAGGCACCAGTAAGCACCAACTGCATGATTCAAACATCTCTCTCTCTGTTTATCTATCTATCTAATGAATGCAAGTTGCATTTTTAATTATTCAAGCTCTGTCTGCCCTTTTATGAATGGACAGAGAAAATGGTTACAAATATTCATATACCAACCAAGAGACATTCTTTTCAGGCCCATGCAGAATACACACAAATATGAAAGCATGGAGAGAAGGGGTGAGGGAGAAGGTAATTCTATTGTTGCTGTTTCACATGGGTTGTTTTGCTTGTACTGTCATTATTTTTGCATATTAACGGTATACAGTGATGTGTACTGAAGGGCACACATGAACAGATTTGAAACCCATCCTCTTTTTAATCTTCTCCTTCCTATTTAAGTCTCTATTTCTATAATATGTTCACAATTTTCCCTTTAAAACACTTTTGTGCTTCCTAATTCTTTCAGTGTATTGGAATTCCCCAAAAAGCAAATTAAGCACTGTCATAGATATAGTCCAACTACACCCATGTACCCACATATGTCCTTTATAGTTTTTTTTAAAAAAACCCTGCATATTAAAATATTTTAATTCTTTTCAGCCCATCCCGACCCATTTGTATGAATCTAAAAAACATACTTTGTTATATTAAAATAAGGAAACGATCCTGAATGTTGGGCCAAATATCTCTAGCCTAAAAATACTATTTAAAAGGAAAAGCACCTTCCTTTCATTGGTTTTACTTTCAGTGGTTCTTGTATAAATGCAAATGTTGGTATTGCATTACAGCAAAAATCAAATGAGTAGACTTGTAATTATATGCTCTTTGTTTTGAGGCAATTATCATTTCATCTGAACTGGCAAATATAATTTTTGTTTGCCCCACAAACCATAGTTTTCTAGTTTTCTTTAAATGGCAAATTTTGGTTTGCCTCAAATCAGGATCTGAGGGAAGAAATCACAGTGCATGAGAGGGGCCATCTCTATACTATACTGTTATAGTGCTATTATTCCACTTTCAACATTCTGTGGAATCTTGGGATTTGCAATTTGGGGTGGGGGGATGCGAGGGCTTTAGAATTCTGAGCCAGTGAGTTCTTTGGCCTCAGTAAACTACAAACCCCAGAATTCCACAGGATATTGAAAGTAGAATAATAGCACTATAACAGTGTAGTATGGAAATAGCCAGAGAAAGGAGTGAAGAGTGCTTGATTGTAAGATGCTTTCTCACTTTTTTCCCCCCACAAAGAGACTATAGTAGAATCTGTTATTGTATTTGAACTGCTAGCCAGTAAATGGTGGCAATCACAAGGTGAACCATGCTAGAATTACACTACAGAATTCATTTCCTCATACTGTTGAGTACATAAAATACAGTATATCACGCACATAGATAAAAATCTACAAATTTAAATGGTCCAAAGCTTTATTAATGAATCAGTCAAAAACTAAGAAATGGGAACTTAAGGCAGTTTAAGCTAATGTTGTTCTACGTGGCTGGAACCGTGTTTACTTCTGAGATAAAAAGCAGTGGCTTCTGGTTTCATGCAAAATCCTGATTAATAGTCCTGACAGAGTAAGAAACTGGACATGGGAGAAACAAAACTGATAGATTTGTGTATCTGGAACCAAGACTTAGAGAGCCTCACTCTCAGAAACTTGTTTTGATTCCCTGTGCTTTGTTACCACTGAATTTGACACTTTTTTTTCCCTCATCAATGGCCCTTTGTCTAACACCCATACAGTAGTCAGAAGAGATAAAAGTGGGATGATCTGTATATACTGTATCTGACTAATAAAAATGGGTGAGAATTTAGTTCATTTTTTAAAAGAATTTACTAGAATTCCTTCAGGATGGGGGCAAGATGAGCTTTTTTAAAAAATGAAATAAAATAAAATAAAATCAATAAAATAAAATAAAATAAAATAAAATAAAATAAAATAAAATAAAATAAAATAAAGGTGGGAGAAACCAAAACTGTCAGACTTCCCCATTCCTACATTTCTTTATTTCTTTATTTACTTATTTATTTAATTTATATCCTGCCTTTCTCCAAACATGGCATCCAAGGTGGTGTACAACTTTTTAAAAATACAATACAATTAAAAATGCTTTTGGTGCAAAAGTTAAAACACAATGGAATCAAACTTCTGGGTTCTTTTAAAAACCTAAATATAATGAGTTTTCCCTATCAATCCCAAATTGCTCAAGGTAGATGAAGCTGCAACAAAGATTCTGCCCTTTGGTTATCTCCAGTACTTACCAAATACCACCCTGCCTTCTTTGATGTCTGACTGTATCAAAGTCAAAGGTCCTTCTACACTAGACTGTTATAGGGATATTATTCCACTTTCAGTATCCTGTGGAATTCTGGGGTTTGTCGTTTACTGAGGCCAAAGAGCTCTCTGGTTGAGAATTCTAAATGCCCCTCCCTAAACTGCAAAACCCAGGATTCCATAGGGTATTGAAAGTGGAATAATAGCACTACAACAGTTTAGTGCAGAAAGGCCCAAACACATAAAAATCCAAATGAACCTTATAACAAAAGAGTTACAATCTAGGCTAAATTAGGCAACTTTGTGTCTTCCTGATAATTTGCTGTGGGTTGTGAGAGTTCCAGATACTTGGATGGCACCAGGTTGCACTTCTGGCCTAATCTATGAAGAAGAGACTGTTGCACTTGAAAGATACTAGCTGGTCTACCTAAATTGGCCAACTGGTATCTCAGTGTAAGCCCAGGTTATATCAAACAGAAGTGTTGTTTGGGATCACAACTGCAGTTATATAGGGTATGGGATAGGTACATGAAGGAATGAGTCAGAGGGCTATTCTATGCAACTGATAGCTGAAAAGCCCCTGCCCATGTTTTACTGCTGTAGGATGACTGATCAGATGCCTTAATTCTTCTTTTTATCCAGTAAAAACTGGATAATCAAAACCAGTGGTCAGAGCAAAAACATGAACATAACTTTTCTTGCTTGAAGTGTCCTTTAGTTCTTTATTTTAACACTGGACACTTTTTTTTTTATGTCAAAGCCTGGTTTCTCTGCCAGAAGGGTTTTGGAAATCTCTTTGCATAAAAATCAGGAATGTAAATCCTCACTAATTTTGTTCATATACATAGGAACAAAGGATTTCAACAGTTTTTTTCCCCCTTCTGGATATAACTACAGATGCTTTTAGCACATTTTCCAATTCTTTTTAACATTTTGCAACTTTTTTGTGAAAATTGTATTTGTGAAAAAAAAAAATTTCTGTCAAAAAGAATGGTTTTGCACAGGAAGAATATTATTGTGCTAAATATGCATCTTTTTCTGGACAAAAGCACTGTGTGTGTGTGTGTGTGTGTGTGTGTGTAGTATGCAATTTAAAAAAACACTTTAAAATGTTGCAAAATACAAATCTCCGCCACAATCATATTATCTTTTAGTGGTTGACTTTTCTTTTCCTTTTCCTTTTCTTTTTTTTTGGTGGGGTTGTCTGTATTGAGATATCATTTCCCACTGAGGTTGAGAAAACTGGCAAATATTCTTTACATCCATAGCAGAAGTCTATATTTGTAGCAGAATCTTTACCTGTGCACTATAGACAAAGCATAGTGTTGGGCTTTTAAACAATGCGATCTTCGTATTTTTGGTTTTATTTTCCTTTCTTTCTTTTTTGGGGGATATTTTTCTAGAAAAGTTAATAAAATAATTACTGGATACCTAAGCAAGGTAGATAGATATTAGTTCTTATAAATAGCATAAATCTATCAATCTATATTGTAAAGGATTTATATAATGATGAAACCTTATAAAGAAAGATTTGGCTGATGCAACACTGCAGACACCTACTCCAATATATTATCTTAGTGTGGGGCTGGGACTCCAGGACTTCCCTGTCCACTGCGCGATCCTGGGCAAAGCAAAGCAAAGCAAAGCAAAGCAAAACTGCTTATCCTAACAGGAAGGCAATGGCAAACCCTCCTATGAAAAAATCTTGCAAAGAAAGCCCTCTGATACAGTCACCATAACCTGGAGTTGACTTGAAGACAATAACATATATTGCAGCATTTTTACAAGCATTTTAACTAATGTGGATACAAGATGGTGTTTTCTGCGCAATTGGTTTGACTAGAATTTAAAACTTGGAAACCCTTGGCAGAGGGGAACCTATGGAGGTATCCATTGAGAAGGTTATAGATAAGGTGGCTGAAAAAGTCAGCTATGGTAAAGAGGAAATGTAAAAAAAACAGGTATCTACGAGAACAACAGTCAGAAGGTGGGGTGTTGATTAAATGAAGGTGTAAGAGAAGCAAGAGGCTGGAGAAGACACTTATTGTTGACAGACAGCCCAAGAGGTTAGCTGAAGAAAGCATCAAACCAAGAGGCTAGCTGGCTGTGTGAAGCAACAGCCCTTGGAATAAGGGGAAATTTAGAAGAAGGGATTGGAAGATGTTGAGGTGAGAGCAGTGAAAAATGAGCCAGAAGAAAGTGAGAAAGTGAGAAATCTGTATTTATAATCTACAGGATGCAAAATGTTGGTGGGACAGGAGTGAGAAACAAGGGATTACTAGAAACAAGAGTACTATGACATAAGTTTGCTATAATTTTTAGGATTATGTAACATTTTTACATCAACTTTAAGGTATAGTGAGACCAAGTCATGCAGGGGATAAGAAGATGGATTTTTCCAAGCTGAAATAAGTAGGAAAACTTCTAATCTAGCATATAATGGAATCAATGGAAAAGACTTTTCTTCTTGCGTGATCTTCATATGATGACAGGGAAAT
>CM059601.1:85085000-85102500 GCA_030412105.1 Cyclura pinguis
AGGTAGCATCTAAGTAATTAATGGTGTTTTTGCTCATGGAAGCTTACAGAGTTACGACAAAACGTTGAAGTGCAGAATGTTTAACACTGAATTCTTTCTATGCAAAGCTGAGACAAATAGCCATTTCAGGAAAATGGACGCATCAACTCATATCAGTCAAAGGAAAAGCTAAAATATCTGATTTCATCCCCCCTCCTAAAATATGGCATGCTTTTATTTTATATGCAGATCAAGAAGGCATTGAACATTCATCAAAGTCCTCAGACTATGAAATAAAGATTAAATCAAATTGTAATATGAATCATAAAGAAAATCTTCAAGCCATTAATTTATTTCAGATGTCTAATTGTAAAATAAAAGGGGAAACATGTCTTCATGTCTCAATATATTACTGTCAATAATTAGATTTCAACTTTAAGTATTTTCTTTTTAGTTTTTCTTCCTTTTTTTGGGTCCTTTTGTTTTAGTTAATATATTTGGGAAATAAATATATTCAATAAAAATAATAAAAACAAATTCCTCTAAGAGCTAAACCTCTAGTCAAACTAAATCCTTCATCAATGGATATTCTATTCCAGAAGGAAGATCTTGATTAACTGTTAGATGAATTTTCCCATTATAAATACATTTCAGCCTCCTTTGTAGAGAAGTAGTAAAATCACATTCCTTGATAATACTGAATGAAAGAATGGATATGCATCCACCTGAAATACTCTAAGGCCCTTTCCGCACGCGGTTATTAAGGCGGGCCAATGCGTCTTGCCACGGAAGTCTTCTGCACCTTGGAGTGGACTAGGTTCGGTTTATTTACCTTCGTTCTGCATGTAATTCTGACTAAATGCGCCCCCATGTGGTGGCAAAGCGTGCTATTTGCAAACCGGAAGAAATCGGTTTTCCAATTTTCCAGATCGATCCAATTCGTACTTTCACAGTGATGTAGAAACGTATGTTCGCGCCAATGCGAATTGGTGGTCAGGAGAGGGCTCATGGGAGGGGCCAGGGGGTAGTATGGACTTACGCACGTACGCATGTACACAATGATGTACTAAACCATGCCAAAAAAAAAAGGAGGCCAATCACAGCTGACGGGGCGGGGTAAGGGGAGTAGCGGGAGTGGCCATGGTGGAGGCAGTGGGGATTCATGAACTCACACTCCTCCAGATCAGAATGGAACATACGCAGTAGCTGTGCAGAAGGAAATGAGGAAAAGTCCACCTTGTTTCGAGCCCAGAAAATCCGGTAAGAAACGGTATGAACTGATTCACCAGCCTTGTGCAGAAAGTGTCTAAGTGGAAACTATCGTATGCAGACCAACCCAATTTTGATGAAATTTTCTTGAATGATAAAAGATCCCCATTCAGGGATGTTTTGATTGGGCAAAAAGGGGATGACATTCCCACAGAATCCCAAGCAATTATAAAATCACTAGTAGCCTTTGTTGGTTCCTATTCTGAAGAGAATATGTTATAATAACAATACACAAATTGGGTTAGAGAGTATCAATCAGATGTTCATGCCAATAATCTATGCATAAACAGAACACTAGCACCACTAACGCTTGTTACTGAGTCAAATACAAGCCGTGCTCTGAAATACTACAGCTGCTACCATGGATTGTGCCAATAGACAATATTGTATCTTCTCTATGCATATTACTTGCAACACAAAATCATAAGTCCAACATACTTCCAAAATGGAGTAACAGGAGTTCTAGTTCTGCTTTGAACTGATGTCTGCAAATCAGTAAGGCAGAGTCTTGTATGCAAGACAAAAAAAACCCAAACAAACCATCATGGGATCTCACATGACTCTACCCAGATCCAAGAAAACAATCACAGATACCTCTCCCAGTTGGTCAATATATGCAATAGATGAATGAAGCATTCATATTGCATGGTTTCCTATAATTTTTGTATTTTGTCATTTGGGAGTAACCATAACTAAAGACATATTTCCCTGCTCTTGGCAATCTGTTATATCTAAAAGCTAGTGTAGCAAAATTTGCAGATTATCACACTTTACCCAAATTCACTTCTTCACTTAGACATGAGACTGAGTGACCTTCGCGTATTGCCACCTCTTAGCCAAAAAATACCTGACAAAATAGCTAGGAGGTTAAAATGGGTGTGGGACATAAACTATACCAAAGATGGACATTTTTGTGGACCAGTCCCCCCTGTGTGCTTAACACCCTCAAAGCTGATTCCAATTTGTACTCACCCTCTCTTTTTACCCAGAAAAGTAGAATCTGCCTTGTTTCAGTTCCTGGGAGACTTCCAGGAGGTGCAAGTTTCCTTTTTCCTTTGATTTTTTTTTTTGCTGGAAGGACAGAGAATGGGGTGTGTGTGTACAAAAATAACTGGAGTTTATATGCAGCCCCCAGAACTTAGGTTGCCTATCGCAATGTACACCATGCTAAATTCCTTGGAAGCAAGTAAGGTGTATGCTTGTGTGTTGGAATATGACTCTGAAGACCAGGGTTCGAATCCCTGCTCAGCCATGGAAAGCCAGTGGGTGGCCTTGGGCAAGTCACACTCTCTCAGCCTCAGAAGAAGGCAAAGGCAAGCCTTCTGTGAACAAATATTGCCAATAAAACCCTGTGATAGGTTAACCTTAGGATCGCCAAAGTGAGAAATGACTTGAAGCCACACAACGACAACAAGAAAGTTCCTACAAGGAAGGGTAGGGAAAATGTCATACATAAAGAAGTCTTTGACTGGTAGTGAGAACTATCTGGCTGCCTAAAAATTTCCAGAAAGAAAATCAAACACTCAGCTCTGGTGGCTGGGCTTTAAAAGTGAAAAACAGGAGCACATATGTCATTGGCACATATGTCATTTACAGGTCATTTTGTACTTACTTTTATAAATCTAAGTCAAACCCTACTCATTATTCAAATGCAGGCTTTTAATTCTGTAATTCATATTTAAGCAGTATTATTAAAAAACAATGTGCCAACTGCCATTGATGTGAGATGTAGGGCATTGCTCCTTTGAACCCATTATCATGTCACTGGACCTGTTAAATTTAGCTGTTTCTGTTACTCTTAATTGGGTTGTGCAGCATGGAGCAGTAGAGATTGGTCTCAGTTAATGCCATGAATTATAATAATCATATCCATTCTGCAGTACAGACCCATAACAATACTAAATGCAGGTACTCAAACAGTTGTCGGCTTAAAAAGGATATGTTACTATAAGCTGATTTATGTATTTAATTTCAAATAAATACACTTTAACAAATCTGTCTTCACTCTGTTTACTTATACTGTGCGTTGCTTTCCTCCAAGTCTTTCTCCCTCATATTAATGATACATTTCTTATATAGTTCTAGGGGGTCTGATCTCCTTAATGTTTTGTTATTTAGAGAAGATTCTGTGTGCATGTGTGTGTGTGTGTGTTTCACTTTGCTGCTGCTTGGGTTCCCACTGAGCTAAGGGGTGTGGGGAGGTAAAAAAAAAAAGTGGTCAGGATTGTTTTGTTTTTCTGGGCTAATTTGCTAAATCAACTAGGGAACTACATATCATCCTTTAAGAAAAATTCCAGATTTCTGTATACAGTGATAGTATCTGAGTGGTAGTGACTAAGATTTTATGATCATAATGAACATCTTGATGAAAATGTCCAACAATTAGAAAAAGTAGCAATAAAACTTCCCGTATCATACTGCCATTATGCAAAACTGTGGTACAACCACAATACTGTGTAGAGGACTGTTCTGGTTATCCCACCTTAAAAAGGATTCTCTTGAGCTAGGAAAAGTGCAGAAAAGACAACCAAAATGGTCAAGAGACTATAGCAACTAGTGTATGAGGGCAGGCTTCAATGTTTGAGACTGTATAGCTTAGGGAAAAAAGTGAGTAAGGTATATTTTTAAAAGTACGTTTTTTATAGATAAGATGTATACAATTTGGAACACATATTATTGGAACCCAGCGTCATCCACTCAAACTGAATGATGGGAGATTCAAAACAGATTAAAGGTAGTACTTCTTCACACAGCACATAGCTATCAGACTCACTGCCTCATGATGCAATGATGACTGCCAAATGGGATGAGCTCTGAAAATGAATTAGATACATTTATGGAGGTAGAACTCTCAATGGTTGGATAAATATCACCACCAATTTCAGAGGCAGTGTGCGTCTGTATATCAGTTTTGATAGAGAGCACTTGCTGTCACATCCTGCTGTTGGACTTCGTATTGACAGTTGGATGGCCACTGTGTGAACAGAATCTTGCAGTAGATACTGCATTGCCTGATCCAACAAGGCTTTTCCTATGTTCTTGAACCAGCCCAAGTTTAAAAATCAAAAATAATGTGGGAGGATCTAAAAGAATTTTCAAACCTTAGCAGAACTTGGAAAAAAATCAAGAATATAGGAGAAACAAAAGCTTATGCAGAAACACAACTTTGAGAAAAGTGAGAGCCTCCTTCTGGGCCAGGCAAACAAAACCAGAAGATGGCAATCTCTTTCTTTTCTGGGAAGAGTCATGAGCATCCTAACTAGAAAAGAGAACAACAACCAAAAAGAAAGAAAGAAAGAAAGAAAGAAAGAAAGAAAGAAAGAAAGAAAGAAAGAAAGAAACCCCAAATATCATAGAATTTTTGCCTGCAATCCCTTTTGTTCTTTTTTCTATTGCAATTAGGAATTTGTCCTGATTAAAGACTTCATCTGGCAGTTGTGAATACATAAGCCAGACCTACACATTTGTAACTCTTTGATGTTCATGTTTATGATTGTGGCACTATTGCCACCATTTCAACGCCACCTCTCTGAAAACTACCTTAACAGCTGGTAGCCACACCAAGTATTCAGGGAACAGCAGGATGACATTGCCAGGCCCCTCCTAGCAATGGTGGACAAGGAGTTGTGAAGGGGTCCTACTTCTGATTGTCATATCACAGATGCTGATGGGAGTGGGCCGGAGATGTCATCCCACTGTGCCCTGATCACCAGCAGAACAGACCTCCATTAGTCCATGAAGCTGCTGGCTATGAAGGTACCTTTAGGAAGCTGAGTCAGGAGATTATACTCTGAGAGCTTCTACTTATCTCCACCTCTGTCACCAAATGTGAGAACTCCCTCGTGTTCAATAAAATCAAATGCCGTGACTTTCTAGATGCCCTCGTGGTTGCTGTGTGACACTTTATTCATCCAGTCCCACCACTGGATGCCACTATCTTTGGATACCTGCTGCCATTACCAACACCATGTGTTTGAACTCAAACATTCCCATATCATTGTCAGAGGCACAAATATATGATACAAAAAACAATTTGTTAAATGTTCAAAATACAGTTAAAATTATTTGTTTAAAACATCCCAAACCTGACACTAACTTTAACTCCCATCTCTCACTCGTATTTCTAACTTTGACTCTCTCTAACTTTTATCCTAACACCTTCTCAGGCCCCCACCTAGCTGTTTATCTTCCATTCTAATACTCACCGAATTGATAGTCATTCCTAGAATTCCATTCTCTCATGCCGTCTTGGCACACCACATACCTTATCACATTTATTATAGGTTACACACATGGCCATACTTTACCTTAAGTTATGTAATAAACACAACATTTTTATGTTAAGTTCAAAACATCACAGATGCGTAGATAAGTCATCTTAACTCCCTCTGCGATGAAGCATCTTGGCCTATTTCTTTATTGAGCATACTGTCACTGTGACTACAGAACAAAAGAAAATTACTTTTTACAATTTAGAAAAAGCGGTTATGTATAACATTAACATAAAAATACAAGAAATATGTCTGCCTACATCATGTAGAACAAGGTCACTCAAATCTGAGCCATCAGTCCAAAATCCTAAAATACTAAGCAAAACTAGCTGCATGGCATATTCCAGGTGCAAATGAAGATTAAAGAAAAAATAAAATATTTTCTGGGTGCTACAAACTCAGAGATGACTCAAGTCACCATGTCATTGTAATTTATCGTTGATTCTTCATATAAGTGACCTCCAGGTCCAGATCTGCAAATCTATGTGATCACAGAGCATTGCATCCTCTAGCTAAAATGGTGATGGTATGCACATGAACAAGCTGAAGTATCCATGCCATACATCACTGTTATCTAATAATATGGAATGTGAGCATTCACAATTTTCCCACTCATGGGGGGTGGGGTTAGGAACTGATGGAAGGTCCACTGTGTTTATTTATTTATATTTATTTTAATGTTTTTCTCCCTGTATGGGAAACAAGATGGCTTACAACAAATCCAAACAAGGTAGAACAGTTTTTAAAAGATAAAATAAAAAATTTCATAAAATTAAAATGATTGAAAATATTTAAAATATAATAAAAGAGATAACAGCACAGCACATTAATAAGCCTATTTTCAGCATCAGTTAAGAGCCAAAGTCCTGTCTAAATATAACAGTCTTTGCTTGCCAGTAGAAAGAGAACAGAGAGGGACCAACCACACTTCCTCTGTGAGACAGTACTGCAGTCTGGGAGCAGCCACTTAGAAGGCTCTCTCCCATGTGCTCTGTCAATGTGCTTGCAATTGAACTGGGACTGGGAAAAAGCTGTCCCCAAAATATCTTAAAATTTAGGCAGGCTCATATAGGTGTTATAGGCCCTTTCCGCACCAGGCAATTAGAACGGGGCAGTGCGTCCTCTCACGGAGGTCATCTGCACCTTGGAGCGGACTAGGAGCGGACTACTTACGGAGATCCGCACCTCAGTCGGCTCTAAAACGACCCCAAGTAGTCCTCCAGCATGTTTTCTAAAGACTGCAAAGAACAGGTCTTTATTTTCCTGGAATGTGCCGTTGCGTTCCTACTCCCTTGTGCAGATTCACAGCCTCGCACCTATGCGAGCCTGCAATCTGTGGAGGGCAGGTTTTAGGCATGGCGAGCTTCAGTGGTTGGTCCATTTTGGAAGCCGGAACCGCCATTTTGGAAGTTGGAAGCCACCATTTTGGAAGCCAGAAACTGCCATTTTGGAAGCTGGAGCAGTGCGGATCTACAGACCTCACACTTCTCCGATTTGCCCTGGACCAAGGAGGAGCCCTGCAGAAGGGCTTCAAGGACAGTCCGCGTTGCTTTGGACCCCAGAAGAAGCGGTAAGTAATGGAATGGAGCGATTCCCTCACCTCGTGCAGAAAGGTCCTCAGATAGATAAGGTGTATCAAACAGCAGACCTTCCCACTTCAGATTTTTTTCTCCCAGTTATATAGATTAGAGCTAGTCAGCCAATTCTGTGGTCATTTTTTGCTTCCATACCTCCTGGTGGACAATGCTTCTTCATTTTTAATTAATGAATTTTAAATTCATTCATTTTAAAAAATAGGCAAAAATGCAACCTGGAATTGATCAGATGTCATTTCCAGTTTAACATCCTGGTTTTGGGGCCAAGTTTTTGTTATTCTTAGTTGTGGGGCTGGGATTGTGGAGAGGGAGAGGGTGGGAGGAAGAGAGGATTAGAGAGAGAGATTTGGGAGTGGACCATGTGCCCCAATGTGGGGTAAAAATTACTACTGAAAGTTGTGCTCCTTGTCCTCCTGCTTCCAAGATGAAGTTCTCCTTAGCTTGGTGAAAAAACTAAGAGGTTTCCAGTATTTCATAGGACTATAAGGCCTGCGACAGACTCTTTTTAGTTTTGATTGGGTTCTCCAGTCAGGCTTTCACAACAGGGGGCATTGTCAAAGGGAAAGCAAATTAATTCTCCTATTCCCTTATCATCCAGCCACCCTTGATTACAATATCTTACAAAAACATTGTGTTCTTAGAAATCATCTTCATGTGTTCTATGGAGCCTACTCCTGCCCATAGGACAGATTGAGTTCAGCCTTGGTTATTCTTTGGAGAGCCCAACTACAAAAGCAGTCTTGATTTTTTTTCTTGAACATTTAGTTTACTTCTGAATGATAATTCCAGAGTGTGATAGAGCTTGCTTAACTACACAAAAGTCTTGGTAGTCAATTTTTTCTTGAACGTTTCAGGAAGCCTACTCTTGGGGGATGGCTCAGCTGCCCCCCTGTCCAAAGGTCTCTGATTGGCACCTCCAATTAAAGGGGTCTCATGAGCTGGCAGGCTTGGGAAAAAATAGTTTCTGAGGAACTGAAGAACCTCTGCTGATCAGAGTGCATAGTACAGGATGCTCCATACCACCAGTTTCTCTTTTATTACAATGAAATGGAACATAAAAGAACTGAGCACACACAGGCTAGCATCCTGCTGGTTACTCCCATCTAGAACAGAACCATCCATTCAATTGTTGAATGGTGTGTCAACACATAGGTAAATCCCATTGATTAGTGGGTCTACTTCTGTCACAACTAACAACAGAGTTTAGGTCTGTACATTTAAAAAGCAATTAAATGACTATTTAGGTGCCAAACCTTTAGTAATTTTAATCACGACTGGGGTGATGAAAGCAACAATATTTCCACACGGACAAATTAGTTTTGTAATAACAGTGGGAAAAACAAATGATTACCTCACTGTCTTTATTGCAGAAAACATGGTGCAACAAGTACATTAATTGCAAATTGTTCTTAAAGTTTTGGATCAAGCTGAAGCTGTTACAGACTGATTTTTTAAAAAATGTAATTACTTTGGGTAGGTGGAAAAAAAAGTCTGGCACACATTTTTAAAAAATTAAAACTTAAGAGAGAACAGATGTTGTGATGAGTTACATTTCTGTTTGGTATATAGCATGTATGTGAGAACCATTGTTTAAAACAACAATAAGACGCAAAACATTTTTCTCAAGAGCTATTGTCAGTTTGTTAACCAAGCTGAGGTGAAAACATATTTGAGGGGAGAGCTAGGTAATTGTAGCAAAATGCCAAGGTCTGCAAAAAAGCAAAGGTGAAAGGGGTGGGTGGCAATGAAATCTGAGTTAAAAAACCATAAAAGTAAAGAAACACTAGGACTTCTGGTCTGAGGTGGAATGAGAAAAATGACCAAAAGACAAAGATAGTCAACCGAAATCTGGAAGTAATTATGGTTGAGTGAAGACAACTGAATTCCATATTACCTTGGTGGATGTCTGTAAAGGCAGTTTGGAGAGGTATTTTGGTAAGGTTTACTTTTTGGAGCTTAGCAACATAAATTTGTTGTCACTGAACTATTAAATAAAAGAGACACATGTTGGCAGAGAGTGTGCAGAACAGGGATGGAACTGATTAAGGGACAGCCTATGAAATAATAGCTTAAATGGGCCCTCTGCAGGACTTTAATATCCCATGACAACACTCAATTGTCAAATTCAGCTAGAGTGTCCAGGATGCTACTAAAATTAAGCCAGAAATTCCTAGATTTATTCTAGCTCCCCCCGCCTTTAGTTAATCACAGGAAATGCCAGTAAACTGTGAGAAGAAATAAGAAACAGGGGGTGAGGACGTGGGGGAGGATGGCCTCCAGTTCTTATGAAATTTCTGCCATTCAAAACTACAACAAATATCTCTCACCTACACACGATAAAGAGGCAATGTGGGATTTTAATTGGGCTTTTGGCTTTTCTTCATTTGATTTAAACGAAGGTAGAATTTCAAACAATAATAGTGGAACACCTGGTTAACACGTTAGATGATATGTATGGTTGTAAATTGTGGTTTTAATAGGCACTCACTGGGGGATTTAAAAGGGTCCCATTGTTCAACCTGGCAGATAGGTTTTTTTTTTCTTTTTATAAAACTTCATGAACTACTGGGATTTTAAACCCACTTACATGATTCTTGTATGCCTCAAAGAATGTAATTTGATAATTTGCTCAAACTTGTGCCCAATTTGTGAACAGAGTATCTAATGACCATGTTATGTCATTAAAATGCCCTGATAGAGAACTGGCTATAGCTTTCTATTTTAAATTTATTACAACAATCCATTTTAATGAACAGCAATAGTTTCTGAAATCTGATAATCATCATACTATACACACACGTAATGAAAGAAATATATAAGCCTGCTCAGGAATGAAATATAATATAATTCTTTACATGTAGTTGTATGTATTTGGACTATAAGAAGCTGGCAAATGCACAAGCTGTACTTTTTTAAAGTCGTACTCTTTAAAAAAGGTCCTGACGTGAAAAAATAATTCTGAGCTTTATTAGCAATACTTGCAAATTAAAATATAGGCACTTTTGCCAAGAAAATAGGCACATCTGCTTGGATGGTGAAGTAACCACTTGATATTCTAAGTGTGGGGAACAGTGTTCCATGAACTTCCTTACATTTTGATAGTTCAACTGCCACACCCAGCACTCTGGATCCTTGATCCTCCAGACAAGCTGGGGTACAGGTGCAGGTCTGCTGAGAGGCCAACAAGAGAATCTTTTCTTCCGTGAGCTTCGTTAAGTTAGTATACTAAGATTCAAACTGTTGACTTCTGCAGGTTAAAAGCTAGGCAGTTTGGTTTTCGAGAAGTTTTTATCAGATTGCCTGAAGTTTAAACGAGAGGGCCTAAAATGAATTCCATTATTAAGAGGGTTCTACAATTTGAGTGTCACAAGAGAGACAGTTAATGAAAATTTCCGTACATAGTATTTTGAAACATGGTTTGTTATTTCTTTCAATGCCCCACAGGACGTCGGAAACCAAAATATAATGGGTATTTTATATTTCCCATTAAAGTTTCCTATACCACCATTTTGAGTGTTTCACTTTTTTCTTTGGCTTTGTTTTCTAGTGTCTTCCACCCCTTTCCAGTGATGACAAGCCAAGAAGTGTAGGAAAAGGAAGGTTAGGACCAGTGTGTGGTGAGACCAGAGCTTTAAAGTAAATAGTTGCAAATAACAAGTTACTTGTAGCTAGATTCTTTTTAAAATAATGAGGATATAACTATATGACACTGAAATTTGAATTTAACTTCACTCATTTTTGAGGGTAACTGAAATTTCAGTTACTTTTATAGTTATAGGGATCTGGTTTCACAAAGTTGTGTACTTATTTCATAAAATATTTATATACTACCATATATCATGGGATCTTGGGACAATGTACAAGTAAAATCAATTTTAAATTTTAAAAAAATGAAATTTAAAACAATTGAGAATTCAAAATACCAACAATTATTTAGTCAGACTAAGGCCCCTTCTGCAGCTTTACCTGCTTCCGGTGTGGGTGCGTGGGGATCACGCAAGCAGCCTCTTCCGAGAGGCACTCGCATCCCCTCTGCTCATCTCCGCAATAGCTGCCTGCTGACCGGCAGGCAGCATGAGGGCTCCGCCTCTTCCTTCCACAGCGCACCTGGGTACTTTTTTAGGCTGCGCTGGGGGAGGAAGCGTGAGGGCCGCGTCTCCGGAAGCTCTGCACGGATGGTAAGTGCATGTGAGGCCCCGGAGCGACACACAATTGCAAGGATGTCATGTGGACCGGTCCTTGCAATTGCGCAATGCTCTGGAGGCCCCTTTCACATGAGAAATGGCATGCGAAAAGGGCTAAGACATATTAGTTAAAATATAATGAATACATACATTGATGCAGCTTAAAAGGTTAAAGAGGCATAAAACCATGTGCATACACATTTTTGAAAACATAAACTATGCCTCAAAGGGTTTAAAAAAAGAGCCATGTTGTCACTTGGTGCTGTTATGAAACAAATGTCAGGGCCAACTAGACCTCCAAGATGAGGTCATTCCACAAATGGAGTACCACAGCAAAGACAGCTCTCTACCTTCTCCTCTCAGACCATATCGGTCCTACTGTTTGGGCACAGAGGATCACCCCTCCAACAGACCTCAGTCCTCATATTTGTGTATGTAGGAAGAAGTACTCCTTCAGGTATCAAGGTCCCAAGCCAATTAGGCCTTTGAATGTCAAAACCAGTGCCATGAAGTCAGACTGAGAGTGTATTGTGCAGTTCTTTTAAGGTTGGTGATAACATAGGCCCTTTCTGCACCACCCTCCCAACCCGCCATAGGGATGGGAGAAGGATGGGACGGCGATGATGCTTCTGCATGGCGTCATTATGGTCCCATCCTTCTCACATCCCCAGGATTAAATCATTGACAGGTTTTTCCTGTCAATAACACATGATCATGCTACCATCCTGGACTTACCTGTCCTGCAGAAGCCACAGAAGTGCAGTGGCTGTACTTCCTGATCCAGCACAGCCTGGGAAAGTACCCAGCTGTGCTATGGAAAGAAGAGGCATGGCTGCAATGCTCTATTCCACAGGGAGCCATCTGGTGCAGAGGGGAGTGCTCCTGTCACACTCCCCTCCCGGCAGAATGGTCGGGATCCCCACTGGACGTCTTTGCAAAAGATAGGGTGCTCCAGTCATCAGTCTTGCTGCTGTAGCTGTAGGTTCTGTTTTCAAGGACAGCATGCACACAGAGTACATTATGATAGTCTAATCAATAAATGTTATTACTGCATGAACTACTCCAACTAAGTTATCCTGATCAGGAACCCTTTTGTACCACACAATTATAGCAGTATGATTCCATATCAGCTGTCTTGGCTGCATGTTCTGGAATACTGGGCTTCATAGTTAGGTGAGGAACTTGAGTTCTCTGGCTAAGAATTCTAAATAAATTTCCTAAATTGCAAATCCCACTGTAGAACTACCTTTTCATGGTGGCGGGATTGCATGCTCCTGTGATGCAAGAGGCTATGCTGATGGTAGCAGCACTGCTGGTTGGGCCTCCCATGTCATACAGCCTTTTGCTGTATCAGTATCAATCTATGCTTTATAGATTACAGCAAAGCCTTTGATTGTGTAGACTATGAAAAACTATCACTTTTAAAGAAAGAGGTGTACTACAACATTTGATTTTCGTAATGCATATTCAGGAAGAGAGGCCACCATTAGGATAGAGCATGGAGACGGTGGTTTCCTATTAGCAAGGGGGTCAGGCAAGGCTGCATTTTATCATCCTTTCTGTTTAACTTGTATACTGAACCATGACACATATGCAAAGATGGATTAGACTCTGAGGAAGGAGATACGAAAACTGAGATCAACAATGTAAGATATGCAGATGACGCCATGCTACTAGCAGAAAATAGCAAAAACTTGGAAGGACTACTGAAGAAAGGCAAAGAAGAAAGTGCAAAAGGAGGCTTACAACTGAACATTAAGAAAATGGAAATAATGACCATAGACGTTTTCATGACTTTAAAATAGACAATGAAGAAATTGATATCGTGAAAGATTTCTTATGCCTTGGTTCAGCCATTAATCAAAATGAGAACTATGCTGAAGAAATCAGAAGACTAGGACTTGGAAGGGCAGCTATGAAGGACCTAGACAAGATCCTCAAGTGTAAAAAAATATCATTTTGTTCCAACATCAGGATTGTCCATGGAATTGAATTTCCAGTTTCTGTGTATGGCTGTGACAGCTGGACAGTGAAGAAAACTGATAGAAAGAGAGTAAACTTATCTGAAATGTGTTGCTGGAGGAGAGTTCTGAAGTTACACTAGACTGCCAAAAAGAGGAATAAATGGGTCATAGAACAAATCAATCCTGAACTCTCCCCATACAAGCCAGGATGACTAAACAGAGACTATTGTTCTTTGGACATATCGTGAGGGGGCTCACTAGAAAAGACAATATGCTTAGCAGGGTCAAGGACAGTAGGAAAAGAAGAGGAGCCTATTACAGGTAGATAGACTCAGTCAAAGATGCTGTGGCCCTGAGCGTGTACAACCTGAGAGGAGCTGTTGATGACCTGATGACTTAGGCCCTTTCCGCACCTTACCTGTTCGCGGAGGTGGGGGGCGGCGCTCGCGCGAGCAGCCTCTTGTGTGAGGCGCTCACTTCGCTTCTCCTTCCTTACCGCAGCTGGCTTGCTGGTCGCGTGAGCACCGCGCGAACGCCTCACCCCTTCCTACTGCAGCGCAACCTGGGAATTGCAGGCTAGCGCTGAGGCAGGAAGCACGACTGGCCCGGCTCCCAACGCACCGCACAGCAGGTAAGTGCGCGTGGGCCCCGGGAGCATTGCGCGACTGCGCACCATTTTCGGCTTAGAGCCGAAAATAAAAAGGTGCATGTCAGCTCTGCATAAATGGGAGTGCGTCGTACGGACCGCTCCTCCCATTAACAAGGGGCTCAAGGGGCCCTTCGCTTTAGAAACAGCATGTGAAAAAGGCATTAGAGGTCACCATAGAATCACCACAAGTTGAAGTCTACATGTTGGCAGTTAACATCAACAGCAAGCTGCAAATCCCATGATTCGATAGGATGGAACCATTACAGTTAAAGTGGAATCATAGTGGTAGAACTATACAGTCTGAAAGATCCCCAGAAAAAGCCACACCTTAAACACTGTGAGTTATGTAATCCACCTGGGCAAGTGTCAAGGATAGATTTAGGAGTTTTTCTAAGCAATTCTTTATATTATATTGTATTTTTTTTATCTAGATAATTCATTTTCTAACTGTATTGTACAGTTTTATGTTATTATTCCTTCCTTCCCTCTGTGGCTGTGTTTGTGTATAGACATATATTTTAGATTGCACATCTTTGGCAAGACCCACTGTTTTTGGCAGTTTTATTTGTAAAGTTTCATGTACATTGATGCTGCTTTATAAATAAATGATAACAAGGACAAGAATAACAGCAACAATGAACCTAATGCCCCTGGGTGGTGTAACCCCATCCAGGACAGGTTGTTTGCCTAGTTCCTGGACCTAGGAACCACCACTCTGCAGAGTTTCCACCTTATCATTTGGTTGGGTCTTTACCCATTAGAGCACCCAGGCCCTGGCTGAGCACTGCACAGTCCTATCTGATTTCAGCAAGGAAAAAATAGAACAGAATGAATTTACCTGCCTGCTTTGGGCAGCCAAGGAAGAGAACACTCAGTTGGCAGCCAGCAATTGCTGCACCTAATCTGATTGTGTGCGTGTGGTTGTGGAAGAGAGAAAGAGAAAGAGGTGGGAGTGAGGAATATCTTAATCTCTCTCTAGATATAACCCTATGTTATATAATAAATTGAAAGCCTCAGACTAAATTAAATTGAGAATGCTACTTTCATGCTTAATAATTTCATTGGACAGAAGTGTTTGTGTGAGTTTCTAAATCACCATTAACTGTTTGACTATATAATACATATGTACAACTTGACCTCTAAACTCTATGCCTTGGCTCACTTTCTTGAGTTATTTGCTCCTAATGTGTGCTGAGGTCTCAGCCAAGAATTCACTGTTTTTCTGGCGAATAGCCTTAGCCTTAGTTTCTTGCAGGATGTAAACTGATGTTGCAGATGCTTAATCCCTTGACCATATAGGGATATGTTCACTTAAAAAACAAGTAACAAATAACAAGCAGTCAAGCACGAAAACTAGCTGAAGTCTAATACTGTGATGGCAATAACACAGGTGTTCAATGTCATCTTGTTGGACTTGTATATGCTACAGTGGATTCAGAAACTTATCCATTCATAAATATATAAATATATGTATACTAAGAGCCCAGTTAAGGAGTCCCTCGTGCACTAAAAGTTGCTGAGATGGGGCTTGTTTCTGGTGTTCTCACAGAGGTCAGACTCCCACTGAACTGTAAATATCATAAATAGCTCTGAGGCACAATTTTTGAAAACAGTTTTTATGAAAGCTATTTTATGCTATATTTATTTTTCTATTTTATGTTATATTTAAGCAAAATCGTTTAGATAAACTTTTGATCTTTCAGTAGCTTATGCAAAACAAATTTAGACTCCCAAACTTTCCATGATACCTTACCCCTACATACTGGCTAAACTCACAGGGCAAAACGCTGTATAACTGAAAGGTCTCCATAGGCCCTCTGTTTTGTTTTGTTTTGTTTTTTTTCAAAAACCCTTTCGCAAGCCCCAGGAGTGTCTTATTCATTTCAACAGGAAATGCCATGGGAATTTTGAGGCGAGGCAGACTGCTAGGGTTGTTGTGGTAGCTGTTGTTGGTTTTTAAGGTAGCTAGCATTCAATATGGATTCTCCTTACACAAAGAAAAATCCCACATTACTTACAATAAGGCTTACAAAAGTCTTCAATACAATAATATTGTGTGCCACTTCAAGTTAGACAAAAATACATTTTAATACATACATACATACATAACATTTATTGCAATCCACAGATCCAACAAAACTCAAGCGTAAGACAGAAAACAGACAAAACATCCAAAAGAAAAATCAAAACAAAACAATTACAATCAACTTTTATCTAATACACAATAAGCTCTAATCCTGTCCACCTTAGTGAGAAATTTAGCAACAGGCAGGGTCACTTTTGGGGACTTATCTTCCAACAGGGACCTGATATAAAATTGGTCTATTTTAATACAAGTATGACTATGCTTTACTTGTTACACTCTGTTTTCTTCATCAGACAAGGTATTCAGAGAAAAACACTGTGGGATCCATCATTCTGTTTAAATTCAAGATGATATTTTCAACAGTGGACATCCAACTCCAACTATACCAGACAAAGGAATGAAAAGCAGTGTATAAGAGGAGTTTTTCCAATATTGAGCAAGACTTAAGCTGGAAGGAAAATAGGCAGGTACAGTTCTCTCCAATTCCTTTAGCGACCCACACAACTGTGTTTGCCATGGGTTTCGCATGGCATGCCCATTCTCCATATTTATGGCAGAGGGCATTATGTACACAATGACCCCAAACTCACAGAAGATGAGAAATGCTCAAAATGAGCATGCACACATTCCCTGGAGAATGATGGGTTTTGACATTAATGGGGTGGGGATGAATTCATTTCTCAGGAGCCCAAGAGCATATCAGCTGGCCTGTAGTGAACTTCATCCACTCCCAATTTTCCCCAGAAGAAGCAGTAGCAAAGGGGAGGGGTGCCCCATCAGCAACCAAAGAATCATGTGGAGATGGTAAATTGCAATTCAAGGATACCTGAAATATGCATTTCCTGATATAAGATCTCTCCTAAGGTAATTTTTGGTTAGAAAAGCAAGAACTTGTCTTTACTACTAAAAGGCCTGAAAGGAAGGGGGGACAGGAACATCCTTGTGGTAGGGTCAAGAAATAAAAGTCCTTCCACTATTTCTTCTTCCCTCAGTATACAGAAACATATACACATAGGGCCTTATCACACTGCACTATTATAGCACCATTATTCCACTTTAACCGCCATGGCAATATCACATGGAATCATGGGGTTTGCAGTTTAGGGAGAGGAATTTAGAATTCTCAGCCAGAAAGCTCCAGTGCCTCACCAAAATATAAACCCCAGAATTCGACAGAGTGTAGCCAGGTCAGTTAAAGTGGAATAAGAGCACTATAACAGTGTAGTGTAATAGGGACCATAGATGGTGATGGGGGAACAGAGAGAATATGAGAGAGAGAGAGAGAGAGAGAGAGAGAGAGAGAGAGAGAGAGAGAGTTGTAGCTTATTTGTACATCCCTACTTATCTTTTGTTCATCAAGGAATTTAAATCGCAGATCACAGAACAATAGGGAAAAACAAGAAACATCAAACCATGGACCCATTCACCCTGCAGAATTACAGCACTATTATTTCACTTTAACTGTCTTGGTTCCATCCTACTGAGTCTTTGGGTTTGTTCTAT